>PVHY01004125.1:54655-68019 GCA_004024945.1 Uropsilus gracilis
CAGTCTCGGCTTCCCCGGTAGCTGGGATGACAGGCACATACCACCACGCCCAGGTATTTTTTGGGACTAGGTCTCACTGTGTTGCCCCAAGCGGGACTCGAACTACAATCCCTAGCCCCAGCCGCTTCATAGGCTAAAGCTTACAGGCACGCGCCACCATGCCCAGCTAAGAAATTCATGGTTTTGAACTTAAGGTGAGAGCAATTGCAGGGGGTGGGGGTTCCTCAGGCCTGTTAAGCTACACAGGTGGATGTGGAGGGAGCAGGGTGTTAGATTTAACCAGGGCTGGGTTTTGTCAAGAAGTGTGAAGAAGTAAAATGATGTAAGGGAGTTGGGGGGGGGGCAGTTTGCAAAGGAGGAATTTTCTTTTTTTGTAATAGGTGTAGCTATCTCTGAACCAGACACTAGCCCTGCCCCAAATATCCCTGCTGTCAGCAGGGAAGAGCCCACCACCCCTCCCTTACTACAGGTCATATGTGGCCTTCCCTCTGCCCTTATCCTAAAAGGAGCCTTGGAGGAGGTGGCCACGGGGCAGCAAGCAGCACCCAGAGAAATGAGCTCCCGCACTGCTCCTCTGACCTGAAAGACCCGCAAATCTCACAAATTCAAAACTGCATCTGCCACCAGCCCTCCCTCCACTCAGAGGCCAACAACACCCACTCTGGGCCCCGTCTCTCTCCTTATTCATCCTCTATTCTCATCACAGAGCCACCACAGCCTGGGCCAAGCAGGGCTACCACACCCCACAACTCCATCCCCTCTGTGCCATACTTGGGCCCGTAACCCAGCACCTGATGCCCCACCATGACAGGTCCCCTACATGGCCCTTTAGCCCCACATGGGATGTGCCAGTCACCCCTTCCCTCTCACAGCACTCGTCCAACACTCACAGCTGCTCTGTCATACCCCTCGACCACTAGCTGTCCCACATTCTGGTTCGAACTCACCCCCATTCTTCCCTTGGGCCCCTCACCATTTGCTCTGGGCCGCTTCCCTCTGTCCCCCATGGCACCTGCCTACCCTGAGTTGTGCCCAACCCCATCCAAGCCTGTGAGCTCCCCCAAGACTCTGTAGGTCACCTCAGTCATCCTGCTCCAGCTTGGGGCCTAAGAAGGGGCTCAGACAATTCTGTGGCACTTGTGCATGGATGCCCAAGTGAATGAAACTCCTGAAGGTGGGGAGAGAGAGGCATGGGTTGAAACAAAGGGACTCCTTATCCAACTGACTTAATTTAGCACCATCTATGCCAGGATAAGCTGGCAGCCTGGATGTTGGGGGACACCCTGAGGACACACCACCTAGTGAATCACCAAAAGTGTGTCACCCGAAATCTCCTCAGAAGAAAACAATAAGACAAATCCAGAACGTGGGACATTCTATAAGATGACTGACGGGGCTCTTTAAAAACTGACAATGTCATAAAGATTGAAAAAAAAAAAAAAAAGGCAGGATTGTTCCAGATTAAAAGAGAGGAGAGAGACCTAATCAAATGCTTTGTGTGATCCTCGGTCCAAAAAATTCTAAGCAGCTATAAAGGATATTACTGAGACAACCAGAGAAATGTGACTGAGGATTACATATTAGGTTAAACTGTGTATCATTGCTGTATTCCTCGGGTATGCTAATAGGAGAGTCATTATGCAGAAAAATGTCCCTGTCTTGGAAAATTCAGGCTGAAGTATTTAGGGGTTATGATACCTACAACTTACTTTCAAAAGGTTCGGAGAAAGAGAAACAAACGTGGTGGAATGTAAACAATTGGCAGCTCCAGCTCTCCAGGGGCAGGGCAGATTGGTGGATGGTCATTGTACCATCGGATTTGAAAAGACAAAGAGGGGGGCAGTGAAGGGAGACACTCCAAAGAAGGGAACTCAGAGCAGGGCCTGCAGGCACAGGGGTCAGAGAAGAGAACAAGCCAGGCTGTGGGCCTCCCCTGGACGAGGAGGGTGCAGACTCCAGAATCAGGCACACCAGTCCTGATGGAGCGCCTTGCCACCTACCAGGGCCCAGCCCACCGAAACAGACTCACCTGTGAGCAGGGGCAGCCAACAGTCAGCAGGAGGGAGACCAGCAGGGCAGACATCACAGGAACATGGGCCTGATCCTACCTCTGGCTGAGCTATGGCAAGGAGCCAGGTCTGGCCAGGGCCCACCCTCCCCCCTAAACATCCCTAGAGGGGTGACAGCCTGAGTATATCCTCCCATGTGAGGAGCCAGGCTAAATAAGGAGCCCCAGACATAAGATACTGCTCAAAACAGATTTTCCTGGAAAAGACCATCTGGCAAAGACTGTCTAGAGCATCGTCTGTCATGAGAGGCAGTGTCACTCTGCAAGTCGAAATCCAGAGGGAATGCCTCAATTTTCCTCTCTAGAATACCCTGGTTTGGTGCCTCAGTTTCCCCCAAGGTCACCCTGTTGCATGAGATGGGAAGGCATTCAGTCACACCTCCTTCCTAACTTGCCTTTGCAGGGAAGGATAAGACAAGGAGAAGGATAAGAATGGGGACACAGTGTTGAGCATCAGATATCCCTGTACAGATACAACCCCCATCCTGCCTCTTAGTAATGAGGTGATTTTTAACCAGCAACTTCTCCTCCCTGAGCCTCAGTATCCCCCCCCCACACACAAAATGGCAAAAATAGTTACACCTCCTCTAAAGGTGCTGTGTCTGTGCGGTGCTCAGCCCAGTGGCTCAGCTCAGCAGCCGTGCTTTTATGGAAGCTGGGTGTGTATTGTCCCCCAGTCCTCTCCCTGTGCTATCAAGGGCAGGAAGTCCTTTGCTGCTAGCGTGGCTCCCTCCTTTCAGGACAGACCCAAGGAGGGAATGCCCAGCAAGCCCACTTGGGGAGTTCACACCCTGCAGGCTGTCAGATCCGTCAAGCAGCTGGAGGAAAAGCACTTGGCCCAGCACTAGGCACTCCTGGGCCACAAAGGCACAGGTCACCCAGGCAGTGAAGCACCCTACAAGAGGCAACGGCAGGGGACGCCTGCCAAGGACAATACACTCATCCTTCTGCCTTCACTGGGCCACCACCCAGATACTCTTCCTCAATGGGTAGGAATCCTGTAATTCAGGCCACATCGCCACCAAGACAGAACTTTGTAGGAGCCCATATCTTCACACCATATCCTGGGGGAAAGGAGCACTTGGCGGGGGAGGCAGGTCTCACCTCCAGCAATGTGAGATGGGGAGGGGAGGCCAGCTATTCATTTTAATTCAGAAACTCCTAGGTCTCTAAACTTGTAGCTTCCTTAGAAAGTGGGGTTCCTAAGCCACGGGGAGAGGGGACCATAATGATTTCTGGGGTCAAGGATTGGGCTGGAGGTAATTTCAATGCCCTAGCCCATTATCCCCTCAAGCCACCTGAATACCCACAACTATTTCCAGGGTCTGGAAGAAGGTGGGAAACAGCAGAGTCCACATGTCACTCCCTAGACCCAGGCTGCCCATTGGCCAATCCCTGAGCCCTCTCCCTGCTCCCCATTCACCTGCCCATCAAGCTGAGCAGGGCTTATCCTGAACCTGCCAATGTCTCAGACCCTCTTCCATTGTGCCTGGTGCTTCTGCCCCCAGTTCTCTTCCAAGGTCCCCTGAGAAAGCCCCAAGACAAAGGGGTAGCTGAGGCAGCAGCCCCTGGGCTTTTGCTGAGACAATGTCCCCCAGTTCTGACTCAGAGAGCCCTCAGATCCTCCAGGGACAACAAGAATCAGAATACCTTCTCCTAGGAGGGGACCGGTTGGGCAGGGCAGTCCCCTTATCAGGACCCTGCCCCACCCCAGTCCCAGCAGCAGACTCCAAGGTCCCCTCCCTCCCTGCGGCTGCCACGGCCATTACAAGCCTCCTCTACGAGCCTCCTCGGCCTTGTCCGCCGCCTGCCACGCCCCCAAGCAAACCCCTGCTCTAGCGGTAGAGCCCAGAGCCAGGGAGGCCTGGCTGCGGAGCCAGACTGTCAAAGTTGGGAAACTGGAAACAGAAATAAATCCTCAAAGCTGCTCTGTGATAGAGGTGGCTGCAGGCAGACCCAGGCGCCCAGCACCCTGTGGTCCAGCCACCACCTGCCACCGGCACCCTATTCACATAGACCCTCGAATTATACAAAAGGGAGGATCAGGAGGCAGCGCCCAGGAGACAATCGGCTGGCCTCAAACCTTCCCGCGGGCTGACCTGGGGCTCTTTGAGGTGCTCCCACTCCCTGGCCCAGACCGGGCCAGCCCCAGGCTTCCTCTCCCAGCCCCATCTCCATGACAACCGTATCCTTCGGATGCTCCAGCCACCACGGAATTAATCTGGAAATGTAGCTTTGTTAGCAGACCCGGGCTGGCACGGGCACGGAGGGCGGTACCGCCACCCAGCCTGCCTCCCTCCCCGCTCCCCCTCCGGGCCCCGGCCCGGCTGCGGGAGGGGCGGGGTCCGGGGCACGCGGGCCCCGGGGACGCGGCGCCCCGCGGTCCCACTCACCGCTCTAGGTCCGGGTCCCCGGGTCCAGCCTCTCACGGCGGGGCCATGCGGAGGCCGCCGGGCTGCCCGTCCCACTCCGCCGCCACCTAGGGACTCCCGCGCCCGCTCGGGTCCCCTCAGGTGTCGGAGCCGCCGCTGTGGAGCCGCGGAGCCGCGATGGGGGGACGGACGCGCGAGGGAGGGAGGCGGGCTAGAAGGAGGGCGGAGGAGGGGCGGGCGGGGCGGGGAAGGGCGGGGAGACTGCGGGCGCCGGGCGGAGGGAGCCGAGCGGGAGGGACGCGGGGACGGCGGCGACCCGGCCGGCCTCCCCGGCGCCTGGGTACCCAGGGGCCTGACGTGCGCCCAGACCACCCCGGAGGGCTCAGCCCGTCGGCGCCGCGCGCCCCGCGCCAGCCCTTTAAGGCAGTGGGGGAGGGGCTGCCGCGAGGTTCCTCCCCCACCCCTCACCCCCCTCCGCGCCCAGTTGGCCCCAGCTGCCCTCCAGCCCTGGGGACCCAGCTACCCGCCCCGGGGCAGGACCCGGGCGCCGGCCCTGAGACCCCGCCCTCCTCAGGTGCAGGAGGGCGTGTGCTCCCTCCCAGGTCTGCAAGTTGCCATGGACTCCACGGCCCTCCCCGCCTGGAGAGACCTGCGGGTCGAGGAGGACCATCTCAGAGGGAGGGAGATGGTGCCCTATGTACCTACCTACTCAGGCACGAGAGACAGACTAGGATTGGATGACAAGGGGACGGAGTTGGAAGGAGGGAACAGGGGAGAGGGACAAAGGGGAGAAACCCGGAGGTGGGGAATAAGCAGGTCCAATCAAGGATGCAGAATCCCAGCACAAGGTCGGGAGAAGCTGCTCTAGGCAGAGTATAGGGCGCTCTGGGATGGGGAAACCATCCCACAAGGGTCAGCCTCTCCCTCATGCTTGTAACAACCTTAAAGCCCTCTGTGCTCACCCCAGGACCCTAGATCTTTAGAAGGCACACACTATTATATCTGAGCTGGACACCAAGAAGAACTTCTCACTGTCTCCTGCAGGGCACAATTCTCTCTCTCAGGAAGTAATAAAGCACCCCATCCCTCCCTCCCCAACAACTCTAATGGAGATGGGTGAGCAGATCTAGACCCAAAAAGGAGATCAAGTTACAGTAGTCAGACCTGCCACTAGAGACCACTTCCCTTCTCTCTCCTCCCCACTCCAACCTGCAGGGGACTGTTCTCTACACTCAGCTCACTCTCACCTCCACCCTGTGCCTGGTGGGGTCCGGATCCTGCAGTGTTCAGTGAACTCCTATTCAGTCCTCAAGTCCCTGCCTAAATGTCCCATCCTCTACGAAGCTTCTCTAACCTTCTTTCCACCCATACACACCCAGCATCAGAGGCCCTCTTAGGCAGCAGAGGATGAGAGAAAAGAGAGGATCTGCTAACATAGAAGGCTGTTTCAGTTGGGCTGGCTAGGCGGGATCTGAAGTGTGATTAGTCTCCTCCTCTCTCTTCAAGCTGGCTCACAGCTGGAGCTGGGATTTCAGCCCTGCTATTAACTGTGCATCAGTCACAATTCAGACTCCACAATATTTCCCACACGTTGTGCTGACCCCTTAGAACGATCCTACTACCCATTTTATAGATAAGAAAACCGAGGCTCCAAGACCACAAGTCACTTGAAGGTTCCAGGAGGTCTGACCCTGAAGACACAGCTAGGCAGTTAAATGGCTTCACCTCTTCACTGCCTGTCAAGCCCTAGGACTTTCCCACACAGTCCAGAAAGAGCAGGGGAGGAGGATACTCTATCACAGGTGGTCAGCTGGAACTACCTGCAGGTGAGGCCTCCCTGCTGCCCACCTCCACCTTCTGCCCTGCCACCTGCTGGTGGACAGAGGGGACTGGGGGATTAGTCACAGGGCTTTGCTCCCATACTCCCCATCCTTGAGGGACCCATCTGTGACCTCAAGTCCCAGCCACACCACTTTTCTAACCTATTTCCCCATCTACCCAGTGAGGATAACAGCCCTTCTCATGGGGTTGGAGTGGGGGTGAAAGCATTCTGTGCCCACACCCCCAAGAACCACTCAAGAGGCCCATTGTTCAATTGCAAAGGGGGGACTTATACATGGAATGGATTATTTGATCTCTGTCCACCCAATGGACTGTGAGCCCCTTGAAAGCAAGGTCAGTCTTATTCACAATGTAAATTCCACACCAAACCCAGAGTATGGCGCGATAAACACGCTTCTCCATCCAGGTGAGGCTGGTGCCCAGAACCTGGTGTCTGGCCTGGATCTACTCCCTGACCATCATAGTTCTGGGGATCAGACTAGGCATGAGCTAGCCAGGAGCCAGGAGCCCAGTGTTCTAATGTGGCCTCTGCTGCTTGCTCCCTGGTCCTCATTTTCCCATGTCAGGTAGAGCCAGCTTAACGGGTTATCATGAGGCCACCACTGGGTGCTGTGTGCTATGGACACTGGAGAGAAGGTTATTGTTATTGGTCCCTGGAGCTACTTGAAAGGAAATGGAGTCAGCACACATACACACACCCCAAGCAGCAGTCAAATGCTCTATATTCCCCAGAAATCCTCCAAGAAAAGGAAAATCAGCAGCCTCTCTCCATTCCTCCCCGCAACCTTCCTTACCTCCTCCCTGCCTTCCTGAAAATGAATCCCAGTAAAGCAGGTGCTGGAGACCCCACCAAAGACACCCCATTCACCCTTGCAGCCTCCACCTGACCTGCCTTCTCCTTGACCTGAGCAGGTAGGGGTAGCCGGGCAGCAGGAGGGACCAGGATGGAGACCACCCACTGGACAAAGTCATTCAGCCCAATCCTGGGCCCAGAGGAGTCATGGCTCAGAGAGCCCTTGAAACACCCACTTTCCCCATCTTCTGGGTGGGGGACAGAGGCATGGGGTGGGGAAGGGACTGGAAGGCCACTGAGCACCTACTGTGACCCCAGCCATGCTTCACCTCACCCTTGCCCTTCAGGCTGGGGGATGAAGGCCTCTGCCTGCCTGCCATGTCCTTGCGCGACACCTTCCACCTCAAGTGTGACATTCAGGGCCCCTGCTACACGCCCAGACCATTTCTCACAACTTCACTTGGTCTCCACTGGTCCCCTGCTCAGAAGTCTTGCCTTCCACCCCCTCACTAAACTAGCGCCTCTCAACCCTACAGCAGCAATGGTCCGGTTACAGCAGAGCTCTCGGAAACCTCATCGTACTCCCCAATTCTTCTTCCATTCCTCCATCCTCTCCCTTGAATGTCACATCCCTTCACCCACACCCACTCTGCCGCCGCCACGCATCCAGGTCGCCAACACAGTGGCCAAGTCCTGGGGCAAGTGGGGGCGGCACAGGGAGCACGAAGGTACACAGTGCGGGGGTGGGCAGGGACTTCTTCCTGACATCAGTACAAAGGGGCTAGACAGATGGACTGTGGCCAGGTCCCTGGTGCTCCCCATGATGCCAAATCCTGAAATCAGCTCTTAGCTGACTTTGACACAGCTGACGCAGTTGATCACCCGCTTCTTGAGATGCCATCTTCCTGTAACTTCCAGGGCCCATTATGGCCCTGGCTTCCCTCCTGCCTGCTGGCAGTGCTGCCTCACCCAGCTGTTCCGCTGCCTCCTCCCCTCCCTGACCTGCAGCCAAAGCCCCCCAGGGCTAGCCCTCCCTTTCACACCCTGAGGACTCTCCTCATAGACTCACAGGGCCCAGACCCTGCCCCCAGGCCAGGCCCGCAGGCCCTGAGCTGAGGGGAGGCCTCTACTGGAGTGTCTAGAGAGCAGCCTCAACTTACCCTGACCCCACTGTCCTCCCTCTTCCTCCCCAGTAGCATCACCACCTTCCGTTGGCTCGGGCTGGAACTCTGGAGTCATGCTTGTCCCCACTTTCTCACACACATACCCCTCAACACATCCTGAGATTGAATTTCACATACACCTCAAATTGGCCGCTTCTCACTAGCTCCGCTGCCACAGCTCCTGGCCCAAGTCACTTCTCATCCTAATTGGTACTGAAGTCTCCTAATTGGTCACCCTGCTTCCATGCAGTCTCACTCCCAACACAGCAGTCAAAGGATCCTGTTAAATGTCAGAGCACGTTTCAACGCTCAAAATCCTAAAATGTCCCACCTCACAGAGCTAAACCACATATTAACAATGGCTGCCAGGACAGCCCACCTCTCTGACCTTGTTTCTCTCCAACCTCACTGGCCTCCTTGCAGCTCCCCTAAGTCTTCAGACATGTTTCTGCCTCAGGGCCTTTGCACTTGCTGTTGCTCTCCCTGCTTAAAGCACTCCTCCCTCCTGGGGGGGAGGGGGGTAGTGCAGATTCCTCTGGCTCTACCTTCAAGGTAGTAGCTCTCACCTTCCTTGACCACCCTACCTAAAAGACCTCCCTCACCCACATCACACATACATACAGGTCTATTATGTTTCCTGGCTGCTTCCAGTTATTGTAGCTCTCCCCACTGCCATGACATCACTAGGCCTCCAACCCCATGAAAGTAGGACATGTTTTCTCTGGATTCCCTGTCTCCAGGGTGTAGAAGCCTGGCAGCTAGTAGGAGCTTTGGTGAAGAAGCGCAATGAGCATACCAAAAGAGGAAGAGGTAACAACAGATACAAAAAAGCATTGGCAAAGTTGGGGGTGGGGGGTGACAGCATCTTGTTGCAGGGTGGATATTGAGTCAACAAAGTGGTAGGAGAGGGCCTTTTTGGGGCCCTCAGGCTGGGCCAGCGCCCTCCTGGCTCACATGATGCCCTCATCTATCACCCAAATTGTACCCTCACTGTCTGTGCTGGGCATTCCATGAGGGCAAGGACCTGCCTCACTCCTTTCTGGGCCCCAAGTGTCTCCTGAGCCAGCACCCAGATGAATGACCCTGGCATCCAGCACCCAGAAAGGATGAATGACAAGTCATGGATGAATGTGTAATGGGTTGTGGAGCTCTGAAGAGCCATGGGAAGCTGCACAGCAGAGAGCGAGGGGGGGAGCCCCAGGGCTTGGGCAGGGAAGCCAGGACTCAGGATCCCTGACATTGTCCACTACTCCTGGGTCAGCAGAGAAGCAGTGTGGAGAAGGAAAGCCATTCTCCCTATGGCCCTTGGCAGAGAGGGTGATGATTCATTCAACAAACATTTATTGAGCACCTACTGTGTCCCTGTGTGCCAGGTCCTGGAGAAGGGGGGCAGAGTCCCCCCTCCACAGTTCATAGCCCGAGAAGATTTCCCAAGGGAAATATCCCTGTTGGTTGGGGTGGAACCCAATTTTAGGTGTGGGTTTCACAATTCTCCTACCGACTACCTCCCTGGACTGAATTCCAAATGGGGTAGAATTTGTTTATCTTTTATTGCTGGTTTCCCAGCATCAGCACAGAGGCTGGGGCCTCATGGGAATGCAGGAAATGCCTGCTGAATGAAGGGGTGAGTGAGAGAATGAGTGGTAGAAGATGAGTGAGGCCCTTTAGGGTGGTGAGGATTTGCACTAGTAGCCCAGAGGAGACGTCAGGTGGGCAAAGGGCACAGCCTAAGTGAGCTGAGCAAGGAGGAAGGGCACCTAGAGGAAAGAGGGCCACGGCAGGAGGGAAGGGATGCTGCTTAGGCTCTGGAAGCTGCCTTTCCCACCCCTGCCCCCAGCAAATCGGGTTCTGCCAGCACTGGCCCAGGGCTGGTGGACAAAGCCCCACGAGGAGTGCCAGGGACGCGCAGTGCCTAGAGCCAGGCAGCCTGGGCCCAGCACACAGGCAGAGCCTGGCCCAGAACTTCATCTGAGGGCCTTTGTGGGTCTCCGGGAGCCAGTCCAAAAGAATGCCGGGAACTGGCCAGGGTGGTATGGGGTGGACACCTCCCCTGCTTCCGGATGCCCAGTGGTCATCAGGCCTGGATTAAAGAGAAGCTAGAGAAAGGATCCTCTTCTTCCCCTCAAGCCCTTGCCCTTGGGGAGATAACACCAATCCCTCCTAGGAAGCTGGAGCTGCTAGCACTGAATGGCAGGGCAGAGTTCATCTAAGACCCAGACTCTCATAAGACCCAGCCAGGGATGGTGGGGATTAGCTGGGGGTTGCTCAGAGTTAGAGATGAAGGACACTGTGCCCCCATCACAAGACACCCTCAACCCCCACCCCAGGAAGCCCAGCGGGAGAGAGGAGGGCCTGTCATTTTCAAAGCAACGGGACATGTTAAGTCTTGCCCAGGAAGGTGTGGCCAGGCAGGGAAAGTTCCAGGGAGGACGAGCTCAAGGGGGGAAGGGAGGTCCCAGTGGGCTCTCTGCCTCCCTCTGCTGGCTGGGTCCGGAATTACCAGACCCTCTCTAGGCTCTGGGTCCTTGGTGGGGGGTGCCCTTTCACACATAAAGGAAGAGATTAAGCCAGGTGCGGTGGCGCGCGCCTGTAATCCCAGCTACCCGGGAGGCTGAGGCTAGGGATCACTTGAGTTCGCGGCTCGGGACTACCCCGGGCACCATAGCGAGACCTACTCTCACCAAAAAAAAAAAAAAAAAGAAAAAGAAAAAAAGAAGAGTCAGGATCATTGCCCTGACTCAGCACGGCCCCTCCTAGCCATGCTCGGAGGTCGAGCCACTAGTCCTATGTAATCAGCCTTTGTGTTGGGAAGCACGCTGGCTCTGGAAGTCTTTATCTGGCCCAACCTGCAGCTTTACCCAAGCTGCCTCTGAAGGCCATGCCCTCTCACAAAGCCGAGGGAAAACTGAGGGACCCACCCACTGATTACCCACCCACTGGTAACCCAATCTTCCTTTCTTTGAGTCGCAGGCTGATTACAGAGAACTGTGGGGAGTACAGCTACCTCTCCCCACCCGCTGGAAGACAAGGGTCTAAATGCGCTGATAAGAAAAGCTGCCCAGCCCTTTCTATTCCCGAACCAAAGAGGGGCTCTTTTTGGGTGTCAGGGCGCCGCCTGCTGGTGTCTTCCGAGAACTGCATGTGCAACATCAAGCTCACTCACTGGCCGGGAGACGCCTACAATAACGTAGCAGCTGATTTCTATTAAGAGGATCATGTGAGTCAGGTTCATTCTAAGTTCTTGGCATTATCTCATTTCACACATTATCTCATTTCAGCCTCGCAGCAGCCCTCTGAGGCGGACATTATCCCATTTTACCTATGGGGACACTGAAGCGCAGAAGTGACCTAACCCAGAACACCTCTCCAGCGCCGGCAGAGCCAGGCCGCTACTTTCCGGGTTGAACTTAACCTGGGCTCTTCTTCCTGCACTGGAGACAGCTCAGGAATAAGCTCTGAAGAAGGAGGCCTCCCCCTTCCTGCTTCCAGCCTCTATCTTGAGCACAGTCCATCTCGGTCAGCTACTGCAGCAGGACCCCCAGGTCTGTTTGCCCCATTAATGCCCACGCCACCGCCTCCCTTGACAGCTTGAGCTCCTTCAAGCCAGGGGCAAGGCAAATTGCTCCCCTGCCCCCCAACACTGAGCCTTGCATGCCTGCACACACTCAGCTCCTCCACTTGGGATTGCCATTGGGGCCCTGTCCCCCACAAACCCTGCCAAAACTCCTCAGTCCTTCCTCACTTCCTGCTCCAGCAGTGACCGTTTTGAGTGGCTGGCCCAAACTGAAAGGAGACAAGCAAAGTCTGGGGTTTCCTGACCCAGCAAGAGAAACGTGCCCCGACCTGAACCAAGCACCGTGGCATGAGATCAATGCCCCTTGGCGTGGGAAGTAGAGCCTGTTCCGGGCACAGGGATGGTGGTGGGCATGTTCCCAAGGGAAACAGGGGTCGGCCTGGGAGGAGGAGGCTGCTGTGTCCACAGTGCTGGCCTGACCATGCAGAGTGGTTCTGGGCCCCGCCCATGGTAGATAACAAACTCCTCCCAGCTTCTCATGTTTTCTCCATTCATGCATTCAACAATTTTTATGGAATCCCACGTGTTTCAGGTGAGTCATTCCAGTCTACAAAATAAATGCGAGTGCTTGCCCTCCTGAATCATGTTTTCCAGGGAGGGGAGGTGTTGGTGGAGAGGAGAAAAGAAACAAACATATCAAATAGCAAAAAGAGTGACTTTACAGACAGCGATGAGGACTTCGGGCCATGAAGCCATCAGGCGGACAGGGTACTACTCTAAACCGTGTAACTGGCACGTACTTTGGAAAGGTGAGCCTGAGTGAAGACAAGAAAGAACAAGAGATCTGGGGAAAGGAGGAACAGCAGCCAGAGCAAAGGCCCTGTGGTGGGAGGGCATGGTCTGTTCTGGAAGCAGTAAGGAGCAAAGGAACAGGGAGCGTGCAGGAGACAGGCAGAGAGGGAGCCTTCAGGGGCCGCTGCCTGGCAGCCTTGTAAAATCCTCGGCTCTGACTCCTGGGGACATGAGAAGTAGCCCTGATTGGAATGGAGAACTGACCTGATTAGACATACATTTTGAAAGGATGCCTCTGGCCCCTGCTTTGACATAATCAGGAGATCAGCCGGAGGCCATCAGAGGCCACTACGAAAGTCCAGGGTAGGGCTGAAGGAGCCCAGAGTGGAGCTGGTGAGAAGTAGCCAGACTCAGGGTGTATTTTTTTTTTCATTTTTTTTCATTAATTTACAAGTCTGCTTTTTAAATTATTTTTTAAAATTTATTTATTTATAAATTCCACACCTTTGTAATCCCAGGATTCACCCCCCCACCCTCCCCACCGTTTCCCTCCCATTCCCCCCTGCCCCAAGTTGTGTGCTTCAGTTTGGTGCTTAGCTTGTTTTGACTTTTCCTCATAGCTTTTGCTTATTTTTCCCCTGTATCCCATATATTAGTGAGACCATTTGGTTTCTGTCTTTTTTTTTTTAACTTGTTTCTGCTAATATGATTTCTTCTAAGTCCATCCATGTTATCATAAAATCATCAAATTGGTCATTTTTAATTGATGAGTGATATTCCATCATGTATATATACCACATTTTTTTCCATCCAGTCATCT
>PVHY01004125.1:68119-97447 GCA_004024945.1 Uropsilus gracilis
CTGTGGAACCGCAGGCTCATGTTGCCCAGGGTACCACAGACTCAAGCAATCCCCAGCCTCAGCTTCCCAGGTAGCTGGGATTACAGACGCGCACCACCACGCCCAGCTATTTTTTTGGGACTAGGTGTCACTACGTGCCCCTAGCAAGATTCGAACCGCGATCCCTGGCCCCAGCTGCTTCATAGGCTGAAGCTTACAGGCACAAGCCACCATCCCCGGCTTCCTTGCAATTTTAAATGTGCTGCAGTAAACATTGAGCACAGGTGTCCCCACCTTGTACCCACATTGAGGTCTCCTTTGGGTAGATTCCCAGAAGAGAAATTGCTGGGTCAAATGGTAGTTCCATTTTCATTAGAGGGTCCTCCACACAGCTTTCCATAGTGGTTGGACCAGTTTATGTTCCCACCAGCAGTGTAAGAGTGTTCCTTTCTCTCCACATCCCTGCCAGCACTTGTTGTTGCCCGTTCTTTGGATGTGGGCCATTCTTACTGGTGTAAAGTGGTATCTCATTGTGGTTTTGATTTGCATTTCCCTGATTGCTAGTGAAGTTGAGCAATTTTCCATGTGTCAGGGTGTATTTTGAAAGTTAAGTGATTAAAGTGAGTTGGCAGGTAAGGTTGTAAGAAAAAGGGGAGTCCAGAGAGAAGCGAAATGTGGGGGCCTGAACAACATGAAGGGCATTGTTGCAGGAATGGAAGAGGGGAGATGCGGGAGAAGGGTTTGAGAGGGAGACTGGCGTGCTCACAAGGACAGCCAGAGCTGCAGGCACGCACCAGCATCCACCAGCGGCTATGCAGTCACCAGGGAGGGACTGGTCATCCCCACCAGGAGTGGAACCCGGAGTACCTTGAGCATTGAAGGGAGAGGAGAGAGAGAAGGCCAGAGGAGTAGCCAGAGAGATGGAAAAGCAGGAGAGTGGAGGAGACTTTGAGTCAAATGTGGCGGGTGGATCAAAGGATTTGTTAGTACAGAGGTCATAAGGACCCTGACAAGAGCCATCTTGGTGCACAGGATTGGGGAGAACCTGACTGGAGATGGATTGTGAAATAACAAGGAACTCCACAGCGGTGTTACTCACAGAGGCCAAAAGCTGGCAACGGCAAAGCGCCCAGCAGCAGGTAAATGCATGAAGGTGACAGATAACATGTAAAGGGATATCGTTCAGCCTCTAAAACACTGAACTTCTGAGACACAGTTCAACAGCTATGAACCTTGGAAATGAGAAGCTAAGTGAAATAAGCCAGACACCAAAGGATAAATGTGTATGTCTCCACTTTAAGTCTAGAAGAGATAAATTCAAAGAAACAAAAGTAAAATGGAGGTTACTGGAGGTTGGGGGAGGAGATTGGAGAATCATTGTCTAATAGATTTTTGTTTGGGATGATGAAATGTTCTAGAAATAGTGATAACAGTGACACATTTTTAGGTACTTGTCACTGAATTGTAGACACTAAAACGTATCCTTATGTTAAGTATATTTTATAATAAAAAACATAGTGGCCTTCAGAAAGAAATACCATGTGTTCACTGAGAGTCTTTGTGGAGCTGGCCACCAAGTTCCCACAAGGCAAACAGTCACCCGACCCCCTCCTGTCCCCTTTGTTCTCCAGCTTCGGGGCAGGTAGTCTGGAGACTCAGGAATGCTGATGGTGTGGATCTCAGAGACATCTTATGTACACTCTCCCCAAGTGCCCGGGTCTGTGTCCCTGCAGCCAGTGGAGACACCACTGCCCAAGGCTGTTGGCAGGCAGGGTAAAAGCTCTTGAGAGTACATCTCCACTTCTGCCCATGGCCCGGGGGGTGGGGGGTGAGGGGTGGGGATCTACTCCATGAGTTTTTAGTTTTGTCTCTTTTTTAAAGTAATTTATTTATTTTTCTTTTTCTTATTGTTTGCTCACATAGCTTGTGTTTGTAGGCATGGTCCTCCCCCCTCCTCCCTCCTCCCCTTCCCCTGGTCGCCCCTTTGATCACTCCAATTCATTTATCTTTGTCAGTTGTTGGTTGATGATTGGCCTGTTGGTCTCTGTGTTCTTTCTGAAGCACTGTCCTCCTGATTGAAGTCCTGCATTCCTGGGGTACCACAACCTAAGCTGACCCATGAATATCCTTAGGGCAAGTGGCCTTTCTGTGGCCTTGTTCCCCCATTGAGATGGGGGAGGTCTCCTTGCTCATGTTGAAAGTGTCTATGGATGGGGAGCCTAGCCCCAGCATCAGAAATGTTTGTGGTACTTCCTGGTGATGTCTTCACTCTCATCCACAACTGTCTTGTGTCTCAGAGTTCCGACCATGCTCTTTTTGGGCAGGTGATGGGTGTGTTCACGGCCTTTATTTCTCTGTCTTTTCGAGTATATCTGACCTGAGTTGTTGATTTTCTCATTCAAGCAGAGGAATGGCTGCGGTGGGAATAAACCACAGGGGGACACCCCTCCTGTGCCCCGGTTGCACTCTGTGTGAGAGCGCCCCTTACCTGAGGCATCCCCTCTAGTCTGCAGGCCTTGGAGGGAGTGTGGCCCCTCCCACCTGAACACAGAGGTGGGGAGGGTCTGAGCCCCAGCACATAGAAGTAGGTGGGTTGCCCCAGCATCCCTCAGAAGGGAGTGGCTTACCCACTCCCCATGCGCTCTCTATGTGAGAGAACACCCTTACCCAAGGCCTCCCCTCCAGTCTGCAGACCCTGGTGGGAGCTTGTTTTGTCTTTTTGACCAATCATTTGGATGAAGACCTAGAGACAAGCTGTGTGTCTGCAGAAACTGGAAGATGAAGGGGATGAGATCAGAAGTCAGGCAGAAGGCCGGGCACGGTGGCTTGTGCCTGTAAGTGTCAGCCTATGAAACGGCCGTGGCTAGGGATCACGGTTTGAGTCTCGCCTGGGGCCCATAGCGAAACCTAGTTCCAAAAAAAAATAGCTGGGCATGGTGGTGCGTGCCTGTAATCCCAGCTACCTGGGAAGCTGAGGCTGGGGATTGCTTGAGGCTGTGGTACCCCAGGCAACAAGAGCCTGAGGTTCCACAGGTAAAAATAGCGAGACCTAGTCTCAAAAAAAAAAAAAAAAAAGTCAGGCAGAGGCAACAGAGTGAGCACATAAGACCACAAAATGTCTGGAAATACAAATCAAAACCACACTGAAATACCATTTTACACCAGTAAGAATGGCCCATATTAAATAAAAAATGGGCAACAAGTGTTGACATAGATGTGGAGAAAAAAGAATGCTATTACACTGCTGGTGAGAATGCAAACTGGTCCAGCCAATACGGAAGGCTGTGTGGAGGACCCTATAACAATTGAAAGTGGAACTACCATTCGACCCAACAATCCCATTACTGGGAAGCTACCCACTAATTAAAAAGGATACCTGTACTCACATGTTTATTGCAGCACTATTTACAATTGCCAAGATAAGGAAACAACCCAAATGCCCCAGAACTGATGAATGGCTGAAAAAGAGGGGTTTTTTTATTTACACAATGGACTATTATTCATCAATCAAAGACAAACTTAAGCCATTTGCAGCAACATGGATGGAGCTAGAAGGAATGTTATGTTAGTGGAAACAAACCAGAAAGAGAAAGAGAAATATGGGATGGTTTCACTTACATGAGGGATACAGGTAAAACAAACAAACAAATGGACAAGAAAAATTTAAAACTGCCAACAGAACTGAAGCATAGATCAAGAGAGGGGGAGGAGGGTAAAAATGGGGGAGGGGGAGGGCACAAAGGATTAAGATGGTTCATGGGCAATAAGGTGATGGGAGAACCTCAGGGTAGACAATGATGTAATTTATATATGTATATAGATATAGATATGTGCACTCAATAAAAAAAAAAAAAAGACCACAATGTCTGGATCCAAACTGGCTGGGTTCGAATCTCTGCTCTGCCATTTGGGAGTGGGTCAACTTGAGTGAGTCACTGAACCTCTCTGAGCCTCAATATCCTCATTTCTGAAACAGGAGTAATAGAAGCTCCCTTGTAGAACTGTTCTGTAAAATGAATCCATATCTGGCTCATAGTTAAGAGTCTTTGAGTTGAGTTTGTTGTGCTCATCATTTTGGGACTGCCTGGAATGTTTAGTCAAACCAGCAAGGTGGACCTTTATGATGACAAATGGCAAAATGTATACTCAAGTTCCAGCAAAACAACTGTACAAACTCAGGGTCATGAGACTTAAGGATGCATCCCTTCATAGTTCCATAAAAAACAGCCCAAGGGCTGAGCACGGTGGTGCGTGCCTATAATCGACAGCTTATGGAGTTGCAGCAGGGTCTGGGGACTGCAGTTTGAGTCCTGCCCCTGGGAATAAAGCAAGACCTAGTTCCAAAAAATAGCTGGGCGTGGTGGCGTGCGCCTATTATCCTAGCTACCTGGGAAGCTGAGGCTGGGAATTGCTTGAGTCTGTGGTACCCCAGGCAACGTGAGCCTGCGGTTCCACGGGCAAAAATAGCGAGACCTAGTCTAAAAAATAAAAAAAAATAACCAACCCAAGGTGTTCCAGATGATTGTCAGGAATATTGTAGCCAACCTTGTTACCAGGAGTTTGGGCGGTACTCATTGAGGTCTAACATCCAAACCAAGGAGGTGAGAACCCTATTGAATTATGAGCTTCACTTGATCTTAGCCAAAAGGCCGAGAAGTGATGCATTATGAGCTTCAAACTCAGCGGTGCAATCACTCTTTGTTGGCAGTTGTGTCCAGTGATTTACTTCATAAAAAGGTCAAGCATTTTCTTAACAAAACTAACCATCCATCTGTCCTATTACACAGCAATTCCATTCTGGATAATAACATTTCTGGATAATAACATTTTCCTAAGGAGACACCTGCAAAAATGTTAATAGCAGTTTTATATACAACAGCCCCAAACTAGAAACCACCGGGGTGTCCATTAAGAGGCACTGAATGGATCAACAAACTTCTGTATGTCTCCATACGATGGGATTCTACTTAGCAATGAAAAATGAACAAGCTACTGACGGGCGTAGTAATATGAATGGATCTGCAAAAAATGCTGAATGAAATAAGCCAGGCACAGAGAGAGAGAGTAGGTGCTGCATGATTCTCTTTTTTGAAGTTCTGAAACAGACAGGCCATGCTACTGTGGGAAGAAATCAGAACAGTGTGGGCAAGGAATGACTAGGACACTTTCAGGAGTAATAACGATAATGCTGTGTCCTGGTAATACCCAAGCACTCGTAGTACTTCAGATTCCTACATTTCACTATAAAGTTTGTTTCAGAGAATCAGACACAAACACTGACGTTCAGTTAGTGATACACAAGTCAAACTGTTTGGAAGGTAAGATGTACTAATATCTGCCACTTACTTGGAAATGCACCCCAAAAAGATGAAGTGAAGGAAGGAGGAGGGACACAAGAAAGCAAGGGGTATAATGTCTATTGTCAAAGCCAGAAGGCAGGGTGTGGTGGCACACACCTGTAATCCCAGGTACCTGGGAGGCTGAGGCTGGGGATCACTTGAGTCCATGGGTTCAAGGACCTAGTCACATTAAAAAAAAAAAAAAGAAAGAAAGACAGAAGGCAGTTGGGAGGTGGGAAGGGAATGGGGAACAACTTACCTGCCATAATGTGTTCAACTTTTCGTAAGTTTAAAAAAATAAGAAGAAAAAATAAAGAAATAATAATGAGAAAATATTGGGGAAAGAAGGCTAAGGTTTAAGGAAGTGGAATATTCACACAGCTCTTACCCTATTTGGAGCCATAGTGGTGTCAGCTTTGGAAAAACAATTTGTCAAGATGTATCAAAAAACTCAAAACTGTTCCTGCTCTTCCAGTAGTTCCACTGCTGGAATTCACCTTCAGGAAATGAGATTGGAGGCAGGCAAAGGGCTAACCCCAAGGATATTCACGGCAGCATTAATTATCCTGACAAAAAAGTCATAAACGACTTGAATTTCCTAAAACAGGGCTCTGGTCCAAGAAACTGTGGCTTATTATGCAGCAATTAAAATGGCGTATCAGCAGCACTTGCTAACATGGAAAGCTGCTCTCTGGGGTCACACTGTCCTTCAGGGAAGGAGCCACCTCCAGCCCAATTCCTGGCTTTCCTAGGGTCCCTTTCTCCCCATTATTACTGGCTCTAGTTCCCTATTTGCATGAAATTCTCCATCCCCCACCTGCCTCCCCTCCTCCACATGTGGCCCATCTTCCCCTGTGTGACCCCTTGGGAGCCCCTAAGTTCTTCACACCTTGGGGCCATCAGCTAGACACTTGACTGACAGCTGGGGCAGACTGGAGCAGCATGCAGGGTGTGGCTGAAGCTCACAGGGCTTTCCCAGGGACTCAGGATTGCAATCCTGCTCTCCACCCCAGGGCCACCCCCAACTGGAACCAGGGTTTGCCCTTGGGCCTTCCCAGGGCTCTGGAGGTAACTCGGTGGAGGATGAGAGTGATGGTTGTTTTGAACTTGTAGGGAGGCAGGGCTCCAAAAAATAACCAGGTTGAAACTCAATTGTTCTTTTTTATCATAATCATTTAGTTCTCTTTGTCTCATTCCTCTGTGTTCCCTAGCAGACACATCTTCACAACCCTTCAGGGTAGCCAGATAACCCTTCAAGGTGTTAGGCTAAACAAGAGCTCCCTTTCTCCCCTAAAAGGCATCCCACTACCAGCTCTGGGAGCCCTGCCTTCATCTCCACTTTATCACCACATGCTCAGCTTGGTCTGAGAGAAAGTCTCCAGGGAGCAAAAATTGTTTGCCTTTGGGTGGTGGTGGGACTGTGGATATATTTTCCTTGTATTTTTTCATACCTTTATAATAAATATATATTTTCTTAGGAGCACTGGTGGTTCACTGGTAGAATTCTCGCCTCCCACAAATATGTATTTTCTTGTGTATCCAAAAAAAATCACCACAGAAGAAGCCATTCCCATCCTGTGGAGAGCTTGTCCAGGAGAAAGGGGGCAGAGGAGCTTGTTTATGGGGGATTAGGGCCCTTGAAGCTGGACAGAAGCCTGTGTGACAGAGATAGCAGACACCTCCTTGTAGCCCATGGGGCCTACATGTAGCAGTAAGAGGCACAAGTTCTGTGTTCCACAGGGTAAACAGTCTCAGCACAAGAAAGCCTAACTCAACTTACTAGAAATCCTAGAGGGCAGCAGGAAGTCTTTAAGGTAGTGAGCTCCCTGTCACACGAGGAAGACAAGCAAGATGGGCACCTGAGTATCAGAAAAATTAGGGCAGGTTTCTAAGCTGACCAAGAGGAGGAGTGAGGTTTCTCTGAGTTCCCTTAAAGCAACTCAGGGTGAGTTTTTAGTTAACCTTTTAAGCAGGCAATCAGGCTGCAAGAACAATACCTGGCTGAGGTAATCAGGAAATGGCCGAGGCAATCAGGGAAGGAGGACATCAGGGCTGGCAAGAAGCAGGTTTATTAGTATCGGTACTGACTCAGCGGATTCATATCCAAAGGCTGAGTGCCCTTAGCAGGGAGTTTAGGGTTTTTATACACTTTACATACTTTGGGGTTTCGGGAGGGCTGTCATTGGTGGTAATACAAGACCTGATTTGGCAAAGACAGAATGAGGAAGATTCAAGGAGTACCTGGCTGTACACCAGTAAACTGAGTCCGTAAGTCATGGGTTGTTTTTCTAGATGGTTGTTTTTCTAGACCCCTGGGCTGTATTTCTTAGGTTACTGGGTTTTAGCGTACTTTATCATGCTTTCACCTTGTCGTCATGCTTCAACCTGGCTGAGGTGTTAAAGAAGCTCTTGAGGCCCTTGGCAGCAAAGAGGATGAATGGTAAGTGAGACTTTCTGGAGAATGAGCTTTCATCACCATCCTGCTGATCCCTGAATCTCCAACCTGTGCATACATACCTTACTAACTTCCTTGGTCTGAGGTCCTCAGCCCTTTCCAGAGAAAAAGGAATAGGGCATCAGCTGCTGCCCTGCTGTGTGACCCAAGGGAAGCCCCTGATCCTCTCAGGACCTTTCTCAGCTGAAACCATTTTTTTTCCTCCAGTGATAGCCAAACTGACACTCTTATATGGGGGGGCAGGGGTATGGGTCCTTTTTGAGGGAGACTCTGGTTGTACCCAGCTCACTTTCTTTGGGAAGAGGTGGCAGAGGGCCCTAGATATGGCCTCCCAGCCCTTCCCCCCACCACACAGGGGATGGTCAGAACAACATGTTACCATGTTGTTGCCATGGTGACAAAGGCATACATTGTGAACCCCGACTCCCAGGGACCTCAAAGAGGACTCTCATGTCCCAGCCTACCTTCCAGCCTACCTTCCAGCCTACCTGCCCAGGGTTAAAGGTGCTCTGAAGAGGCAGGGAGTGGTAGTGGTCAGGCAAGGCCAAGAGACAGATGTACAGATAGGCACACCCCTATAGATCAGCTATTGGGGGGATGGCATGACACCGGAACTGTGCCTAAAAGCACAGGCAGTGAGGTCGGGTAGTGACTGGCACCTATGTTGAGTGATACTGGACCAACGTCTACACTTTGGGCCTAGGCAGATGTTAGGAGATGCCACTGGGGCGGCCATGAGCGCATAGCTTCATTTTATACACACACACACACACACACCCTGCCCCCAGACCTACTGCCACCACCTGCTCGCCAAGCTTGTCGTCCTCTGTTGCCCCGTGTGGCCATTCTTGGTACTGTAGCAGCCGCCCACCTCTCTAAACTTGGGGTCCGCTTCTGCCATCGTGTGGTCATTCTCGGTACTGCAGCAGCCACCCAGGCGCCTCCTCCTCGCTCAGCTTACTTAACGTCCTCTTCTGCCCTCGTGTGGTCATTCTTTGTACTGTAGCAGCCACCACGACTCCTCGAGTCCCTGAATGTATTACAAAGACAGGGCGTCAAGTCATCTCCCCAGCTCAGGCAGGTTAATCCTTGTCTTCAAGTCTTCATCTATGAAGACCAACCTCAAACTGTAGCTATGTATTCTGGATCCTTTCTATTTCCAGGCCGGTGGCAAGAACCTATGAAGTAACATTTTGCCCTTTTGTCTGGGGCGCCATTGTGGGCAGGAGGGAGGTGGGCACAGGATGTTCTTGAAAAATCATTGGATGATCCAGGAATTCTTGGGGTACTAAAGAACACACACAAAGCTCCCACAAACCCAGGTCTTCCTGTGTGTACACACACACACACACAAGCACCAAGCACTGCTATAACCACACTGTCCCCCAGCACACAGAAATATCATCACCCAATTATTCCATCTTACCCCTCATTCATTTGTGTTCCCTGTCTCCCTTGCACCCCCTTCTCCCTACTATCTGAGGAAAACAGCACTTACTATAAATTGCAAATTCAAGCTCTGTCCGTGGCATGAAGCTTTGCAATTGCCCAGCCCTGCCTACCTCTCAGACATGTCTCCCATCACCACCCCCTTTCCATTAGTCGGTATTTCACCAGAAAATATATGCAGCAGCTCACCCACAGGTCAGGACCTGTGCACTTACTCTTCCTAGTCCGTGAAGCATTCTTCCAGACACTTCACTGGCTGATTCTTTCCTTTCTTTTAGATCTCAATTTAAATAACAGGGAGCTAAGAAGCTCCCTACCCTTCCTTCTCTTGAAATGTTTCCTTCCAAATGTGTATCCTAACCATCAGAGAAATGCAAATCAAAACCACAGTAAGCTGTCACTCCACACCCATGAGGATGATTACTGTTAAAAAGAAAGAAAGAAAAGTCGGGCACAGTGGTACCCCGGGCTCTAATTGCCCGGGGTACCACGGACTCAAGTGATCCCCTCAGCTTCCCAGGTAGCTGGGATTACAGGCGCATGCCACCACACTCAGCTATTTTTTAGAACTAGGTCTCGCTATGGCCCCAGGCAGAACTCGAACCGCAATCCCTAGCCCCGGCCGCTTCATAGGCTGAAGCTTACAGGCACAAGCCACCCGTGCCCCGCCTGGCTTATTGTTTAAAGGGTGCAACATTGTAGATCCACAAGATGAAGCACTCCAAGGTGATGATGGTGATGGTTACACACGATGTGAATGACTTCAGGCCACTGAACTATAAACTGGAAAATGGTTAATTTGTATGTATATGATGGTAATTTGTATGTATGTGTACCTTCCCGCAATTAAAAACCAAAAATATGTATCAAAACATTTACTTGTTCTATCCTGCCTCACTCATTAACCTCCTTAAGAGAAGGCTATGCTGTGTGGTGCTGCACTGAGGACACAGAGAATGGGACAGGCAAGGTGTCCACCCACCTGAGGCTGAGTCTGGGTGGCAGGGAGGAAGATAATGAACTAAAAGTATCACCCACCAAGTGAAATGAACTAAGTGTCACCCACCCACTATTCAGAAAACTGGAAGAATGAAATGTAACAGAGTGGTTCACCAGGGAGATAAAGTGAGGCAGTGAAGCCCCCCTCCCCCAGAAGAGATGACATTTATGCTAAGCGCTAAGAGGTAGTAGTCACCAAGCAACTGGAAGACCAGAGCTGCAAAACAAAGGCCAAGAGTGTAAGTGCAAAGAACCTGAGGTGAGTACCAGCTGAAACACTAGAAAAATAACAGCTAGAGGAAGGGGGAAGCAGGGAAGAAAGGAAAATAAGAACCCAGGAAAGGGAGGGGGATCGGAGAGCATTCCCACCTGCTCTTCCACAGCAGGTAAGTTTCTGGGAATGGCAACCTCTGAGAGCTCAGTTCCACACTTAATGGTTTCCAAGGACTCAGAAAATGGGCTCAAGAGCCCCTGGGATAGAAAGGTACTTGTTATTCCATGATATTTGAAAGGAAATAGGGTCAGAGCACCTGTGTGATTTGGTGGAACTAGAGTCAAGATAAACATGTATGAGGCATACGTGCCTGTACTGCATGCTCCTCCCCTGCTTGCTCTGGAACCCAGTCTGAGGTTACTCTCTCCTCCCACTGAGCTGCATTACCATCCCCACTCCCTCTACCCCAAAGCAAGGGCTTCCTAGCCAGCTCATTACTGCCAAGGGGTTTCCAATTCTTCCTCGGTCCCCTAAAAGCAAGTCAAGGTGAGGAATCACCTCTCCTTCACCCACTGCAGATGAATACTGGGGGAGGAGAGAGAGAAGCCCATCCTCAGTTGGCAAGTAGTCAATAAGTCCCTCTGCAGGCCCTGCCCCTTGAGAAGTCCCATCTGAAGGGGAGGGAAGCAAGACCCCCAGACTTGCCAGATTGGATCAGTCCCCCAAGGTCAGAGGCACAGCATATTCAGGTCCCAGGAGGCTGGCTACTCCAGATGCCCCATACTGACCTAGGCCATAGCACACCAGGGTGAGATTTCCAGAGAGGGCTTGGGAAAAGTTGGCTTTTCCTGCCGGCACTCTTGGTTCAGAAGAGTCAGGGCCTCACCCACCCTGACTGAACCACAAAGGGAAAGACCAGGGTTGGAGAAGCCCCCCCCCCCACAGTTATCAACCCCAAAATAATCAAGGGGGATGGGGGCTTCTACTCAGGGCCATCTCCACAGCAGGACTCAGCACAAAATGAAAATGCAGAGTCCCTTTTTCAAAGCACCAGGGGAACGTGCCTCAGCTAAAGGTGCCCAGATACAAAACCAAATATATATAGAGTTGTTGTTGTTTTTTCTCCCTGGTCTATCTTTAGACCTGCCACGATGTTTTGTATTTGCTATTTAATGCCATTCTAAGTAAAGGAAAATTAAAAATTTAAATGAGTAGCTTGGATTTCACTGTTCGTCTTTATATTGTACAAGACCGGTTTTCGATGCAAATAGAAGGGCATCTTGCTCAGATGCAAATCAGTGAAGTCAGACGATTTGTGCTGTGTAGCGTGCGCGTGCGCGTGCGCATGTGCGTTTTTCATTCTTAGCAGAGCGAGGGGCGCCGCACACCCACCGGTTTCCACTTCACTCGGGTCCGGAACCTCCCAGAGACACTCTCCCTCTGGGTGACTGATGGGGAAGGAAGGGCGGAAGAGCCGCTCCATCTCCCCCATGCTGGGTCAGGCCAGTGGGAGTCGTGGGCTTCGCAGGGAACAGAATGAATAGGAAGGGCCACTACACGCCCGCGAGACCTGCGTGATTCGCGGGCGCCAGCGCCCCCTTTGTGCACGGGGCCAGTTCCGGCTCCCGTGAGGAACGCGGCCTCTCAGGGCTGCGAGGATTGGCGCCACGTCACTTGTAGTCCCAGCACGCTTGCTTCAAACCCCCATGCCCACCTCATGGGGCCCCTAGAGTCCCCTGCTCCCCGGGCATCCCTAACACTCTGTGCCTGCGACAGCGTCCACGGCCCTGCCGTGGGTCTCGCCTCTGCTCACCCGGTGCTGTGCCGGCTGCTGGGCGTCACCGACAAAGCCCAAGGTCACAGATGAAACTTGAAAATCTTAAGTCAGCCGCAGCAGAGCGTCAAGCCAAGGGCAGCCTCCCGACCCTGGGCCCGGTGCCAAACTGCCCGGAGGCTTCTGATTGGTCTACTCAGTTCACATGCCCTTCCCAGAGCCAGTGGGATTCTGGGTCCAGCCATGGTGGGTGATGGTGATGGATACCCACCATCCTGGGGAGAAGGGTTGCTCCAGAGGGCTGTAATGTGCTGGAGGAAAGAGGAGGTGAGCTCCCAGACCCCAGACGTGCACCATGAGTAAGGGTCCCCGCGGAGATGGTGGTCCTGGTAGAAGGATAACCTTGGTGAAGAAGAAAGTGGGAAAGCCAAGAAGCTACTAGGGGATGAATCACCGGATGCTCCTGGTGAGGAAGAGGAGGTCTGAGAAGAGGTATGGAAGTGGCAGAGGATTTCATGAAGGCCCTTAGTACTCTAATTTCAGGCCTTGTTCCTCTCTGACCAGGACACCCCTGCCTAGAGCTTTCTGGGGCTCCCCAGTGCCCTATTGTTAGCAGCCAACTGAAGGACACCCCAGGAAGCCCAAAGCTGCCTGTTCTACATGGGTTCTTCCATCCACCTCATGAGACAAACATACTCTTAGTGTAGCCTTCTATGGAAAAAGAACTTTAATACAATTAATGTGCAATAGAAAGAATATAAAAAGAATAGTTTCTCCACAAAGCACCCAAAGTTATCTATCCTCCTTGTGGGTAATGCCCAGCCATACAGGGTTGGCCCAAAGCAGGGCCACTGCGGCCTCAAAACTTGCCACATGTCTAAGGCACCTTGTGGTGGGGACCCTTCGGAAAGGGGCAGAAGGGGCCGGGCAAGTCTGGAAGGAAAAGCGCAAAATCATAACGCAAGCCAAGATGAAGGCCACCATCACCAGCCTCTCCCTACAGGTCTCTCACCCATGTCTCTGTCTCTTTCGAGTCTCTTCCATGTGCCCCAAGAGTCTCTTCCATGTGCTGCAAGTCCAAGGCCGATAAGGAAGTGCAGCCTCCTCTTCACGTGCCTCTGCTCCATCTGCCTCCTCCAGGTCTTCTTCTGGTCTCCCCAGTCTTTTCCCCCAAGTCCTACTCCCAGTATTTTCCGGCTTCTCCTCACTGCTTGGGGCCACCCTTCCTTGGATAGGCCAGGAACCTAGAACCTCCCCTTTCTTTTTCTTTCTTTCTTTTTTTTTGGAGACTAGGTCTTGCTATTTTTGCCCAGGGAACCACAGGCTCTCGTTGCCCAGGGTTCCACAGACTCAAGCAATCCCCAGCCTCAGCTTCCCAGGTAGCTGGGATTACAGGCACATGCCACCAAGCCCAGCTATTTTTTTTGGGACTAGGTCTCACTATGTGCCCCAGGCGGGACTCGAACTGCGATCCCTGGTCCTGGCTGTGGCTTCCTAGGCTACTACCTACAGGCATGTGCCACCATGCCCGGCCATGTCAAGTAGGAGAGACTAAAAGACATGACATCTACTATGTTCTCAGCCTGGGTGGCCTTTTACAATCCTGACCTCATTTTTTTTGACTCCCACCATGCCAGGAAGGCATGTCCTTGTCCCTGTGACACGCTGGGGATCAGAGGGTGGGTGGGACTCATGTCCTCTTTCTTACCACCCCCGAACACACACACTTCCAGGCCCCAGCCAGGGTGACTAGCCCCCTAACCTCACCCAGGCCAATCCAGATGGCCTCCTTTTTTGGTCAGTTCCAGAGAGAACTCACTCCCAGCTGGGGCCTGTCCCATCCTTTCTACCTCCCCTTCCTCCCCCTCCCCACTTCCTTCCTTCCTGCTCTTGCATATTCCCTTTGCAGGAAAAGCCCCAGTTCCAGGGCAAGGCCCCTCAGTCCAGCTGCCCAGGCCAGGACACATGCTTCCTCCATCAACTGGCCCCCTCTGGCCTCCTCCCGGGGCCGGAAATCTGATCCAGGCCTAGCGAACTTGGGAGCACTCCACTGGAGACAGCCCAAGGTCACCTCGTCCTTCCTGCTGCCTCCAGCCCAGTGCAGGCAGGGAAGTGTCAGAGCTCCAGAGGGGCTTTGTCACCCAGCCTGTGAGCTGCCTGGTGTTACTGAGCGCCTCTTCGGGAAGGCCCTGGGCAGTGGTTTTACTATCTACTAGACTAATAAGGTCTTGGGTCTCTGGTGCTGGGCCCCTCTGCACAGCACCTAGCATAGACAGAGCCCACAGCTAACAGTACCTGTGGCCCCCTCTGTGTTCACCAACATCCTCACCACTATCCTGGCAGAGTTTTTAATCTCTAACTTATAGATGAGGAAACAGGTTTAGGGAAAAAAAAAAAAAAAGGAAGTGACTTTTCCAAGCTCTCTTTGCAACTGTCATCTGAGCTCAAACCCAGTCCCCACCAGTGCTCTGTATCCTTCACTGCCCTGCATTCACCTGCCCACTCTCTGGTGATGCTGGGATAACGTTTTACCTGCTGGGTGCCTGTGTCCTGCTCCATACAAGGACGAGGAGACAGGCAGCATCTCTAAGGATCTGTAAGACTAAGGGAGCACACCCACTGCTGTCCTGACACCAGACCAGAAACAGCACAAGGTCACAGCCCTAAACCTGGATGCTCCCACAGGTCAAGGTCACCCAAATCCAGGACGGCTGCTCCCGTCTAACCTGCATCCCTCCTACTGTAGCTCTACCTATTTCCCGAGTACACAGAGGAGCAGAAACTTCACATTATGGGAGACAGGAAGAGAGAGGGTGCTCTCAACTCCCCAGGACTGCTGAAGATTGGGGCATAGACCCAGGCAGAGGAAGCAGGAGACTTAGAACTGGAACTAGGGAGAAGCAGTAATGGGGTCATTGAGGGGGAAGATGTCCCATAGGATCCTACAGCTAAGGGTAAGCCCCTTACACCAGGCACCAGGCCTGGAATGGAGATGCTCCCCCTTTGTGCCCTCCCCCACCTCTTCGATTGGCAGTACCCCAGGAAAAGAGCCCAAATAGCTGACTCCTTGAGTAGAGGTTCATGTCTAGGTGCACTCGGCCCTGCCCACACCCACCACCATCACTGTGCTCCCACAGTCCTCCCCCGACCCTGAATCAAAGCTCCCCACCCACTGTTCTTTCATTCCAGGCTCCAGTCCAAGGACGTGCAGTCCATCCCATGCTGCATTACACCCAGAGAGGGGGCTGGACTGCCGCCCACCTCAGCCCCTTGCCCTTTGCCCCTTATCCCTTCGCGTGCCAGTTCAAGGACAACAGGCCCAGTAAACTAGGACGCAGGGAGAGGAGGGAACTGACGCGCCACCCTGTCCCCACGCCCAGGGGAGCAGCTGCACCGCGCCGCGGCCACCAGAGAGCGCTCGCCCCCTCCCGGAGCCGAGGACGGCGGCTGTGGCGAAGGCTCGGCAACTAAAAGAGGGCGAGGGCGGGGGTGTGGTCACTCCCGGCACGACTTCCCGAAATGCAACCCCACCCTGGGCAAAGACCCAAACTTCCTAAAACAGGGGCCTCGGATGCAGCCCCTCGCCCTCAATCCTGCCGCACCCCACACTTGGGTCTTTAGCTGACTGCGTGCCCCCTCCTGGTCGCCGCAGGCACTGCAGGCTGACGGAGCGCGGACTGGAGGGGGGAAGGAGGTCAGAGGCTAAGAAGGGTTTCCCAGGAGTGTGGAGTGGGGGCGGTGCGTCGCGGGAGAATACTGGGCACAAAGAGGTTGCAGTGGATAGCACTGGGCCAAAAGCTGGGAAGGCATGGGCACCACAAGTAGCATATACAGCTAGCATTTACTAGCTGAGGGCACTAGGGGCTACAAAGTAGGTACTGGAATCTGTGGATTCATCCATTGCGGATATGAAGCTACACCCAAGCCTAAACTAGAAAGAAGGAGCCAGACAGTTGGTAACTGGGCATAGGGGCTGAGCAGATACTTGAATATACTAAGTAGGCACAGGGGGGTACTGGAGACATCAAGGAAGTGCTGGGAAGTACTAGGAGACTCTGGGAGGATGTTGGGAGAGTACTAAGGGCACTGGGTGGGAACTAGAGGGGGGTGCATTGGGTCCACTCTTGTAAACAGTGCATGGGTTTGGGGGCAAAGAGGTCATCCGGAAAACTCTTGGCACAGGCACTGGGGACTTGGGTGAGGAGTGGGGACACCAGTGGACGCTGGGTGGGTACTGGGAGTCTCCTGGCTTGTGCGCCTACCCAGGGCTAGTGTGGTGCTTCCTGGGTAGTACCTCAGTGCTGCCTAGCAATGGCCCCTCCGGTCTGGGTCACTGCCATCTCCGCAGCCAAGAGTCAGATCAGAGGGACCCCTGGTGAGTGAGGGTCTCCTGCTCTGACCAAGACCTGTTCCCTATTTCCTGGTTAGAAAGTGGGAGGGGGGTGGCACATGGACTGAGAACAGAGTCTTCATATTGTCTACCTCCCCCAGATGGAGAGGGAAGTAAAGGCAGGTCGGCCCCTCATCTCTAGGAAAACAAGAAGCCCCCTCCTCAGTCCCTCCCGCCAGGCTTCGGCCTCTTGGCCCAGCTTGCTGGCTGCTGGGCCGGGAGGGGCTGCCAGGCTCGGCCTCCTGCCCACTGCGGGGCGCCGGGGGAGGGCGGCGCGCAGCTCGAGATGCCGCGTTGCCATGGAGACGCTGCCGCATCCTGACTGCTCCTGGCAACGGGGTCCCGCAGCCAGGCAGGCGCTCGGCGGGTACCCCAGGGAGCGGGCGCGCCAGGCTGCCCACGGCGCCGCCAGACCCCCGGGACACGGATACGGCTCCCCCACCCACAGACACCCCTCACTCACACTTCCACAGCACACACATGTACACAGGCGCCCCAGCTGCAGCAGCCCAGGCGGAACTGCAGCCCCCACTCATTAATTCAGCAAACATTTGCCGACCGTCTTGGTGCCAGGCGCGAGCTGGCCACTGCGGCTGCACTGGAGTCACACAGGGACGCGGCAGCTCCGCCTGTGCCCCCCCCATCTCACAGCCCACAGAGGAGGCAGACATGGACTGAGATCAACACTGTGACCCCAACGACAGCCACCACTGTGTGCTAAACCCTCCTCGAGCAGGGTCTTGCCCAAACAGCACCACCCTTGTAAAACACTGAGAATCCTTTCTACAGATACGGAAACTGAGGCCCAGGAGAGCCCATTTATGTCCTTGGGGCCACATAGTCTGAGGCAAGCCGGGCATCTAGCTTGGATCTTACCGGTCCCCACACTACCCCCTGCAGGCCGTTTTTTTCAGAGCACAGATGAGGAAGGACCGGACTCAGCTGGAGAGGCAACAGGGAGAATGGGGAGAACAATTTCAGATTCAAGATGGTGCTTGAGAGAAAATGCAAGTCAGCCATGCAGAGCGGGGGAGGAACGCTCAGCCAAAAAGGCCTGCCGTGCAAAGACCTGAGATGTAGACAGGCAGGCTGCTTTTGAGGGTGAGTGGAAGCAGAAGGTGGTTAGAAAGCAGCTTAGAGGCTTGGTATGCCCCACCAAGGGGCCCAGACTCTGTTCTCTGGGGGCCAGGGAGGGCACCATAGGAGGGGCTAGTCCAAAAAGGGGTGAAGCTGGGACTTAGAGACTGGAGAGCAGGCCATAGCCACCATCCCCATGACAGCAGGGTTCAGAGAAGAGGCCAAACAATCCTCCTTGCCATCCCAAGCCTGAACCAGGAACCTACAAACTGACTCCGAGATGGGGACATGATAAGGTGGGGCCTCAGGAGAGGGAGGACTTCAGGAGGGCAACCAGTGGAAACATACTTCAGTGACATGAGGAAAGGCCAGAGCCAGATGCCTGGAAGGACTTCCCAAGAAGAATGGGTTTGAGTTTCTGAGAGAAGTCAGGGAATCCTAAAGAAAAGTGTCCCTCACACATCTGAGCATGGGGTTGACAAGCTGTCCCTCCAGACCCTTCCTGCCAGTTATTCTTCACAGCCCCCATCAGTAGATCCTGTCCTTCAGGGGCACACCCCTGAAGAGGCACAGTCGTCGCCCCCCAACCACCTCCCTTCAAGGTTAGCCTAATTTTTTCCCTTCCATGGATTCAGGTCATTGCTCCCTGTCCTCTCTCTGAGGCGCCACGGAATGTGACTAATTCCCTCCCTTCATTTACGGGTCCTGTTACCTGGGAGGTATTTATAGCGTGACAGCCTCCCTCCCTCCCCAGACTCAGCTGCTCTCCCTCCAGGCCATCTCTCCCCCACTCAGCCAACCTTTGCCTCCCCTCTCTTCCGCCACAGCTCCACCACCTCCCCAGCCAGCCCTCCCGCCCTGCTTCTCCATGCTGGGAAGGAGGCAAGTCTGGCTGGGAGGGGGCTGACCCTGGGCCTTTCTGAGCAGTCTGTCTGCAGACGGATGTCCCGCCCCTCTTGAACCCCCCCCAAAAAGGCAACTCAAGGGTCAGGCCAGGGGAGGAAAACAATTGGCTGACCCCTCTGTGACCTCACCATGCAGTCTGGGTAAACTAACAATAGGTAACAATTATTAAGTGCTTACTGTATGGCAGGTAGTATTTCCTCTGACTTGCAGATAAGGAAACTGAGGTTCAGAAACCCACTCAAGTAGCCATCGGTTACATGCCAAGGCTGATCTGCCCAGGAGGGTGGGGGTGAAGGGGTCAGCAAGTGGCACACACACTGAGGCCACCATACTTTAAGAAACTGCCTGTCCCACACCTTCCCCTCCTCCAGGCAGGGGTCTTTGGAGAGCTGGGGTGGGAGGACATAGATCTGACCAAAAACAGAAGGGGACTTTGTGCCTATGCAGCAAAAGGGAGGGAAGTCAGATCCTGTGAGGGACTTACAAGTAATGGAGTGAAGAGGCAGGTACCAGCTTCCCTTTCACTTCCAGCATCACAGTTGAGAAGACTGAGAAAACTGAGACCCTGAGAGGCAAAGAGATTGGATCATCTTTCCCCAAATCCTCTGACCAGAAATTCTGCAATACTGGTAAAGTGATTTCATCAAGATTTCTGAGAGATCGGAGGGAAGAGAGGTGGATGCTGAGTTCAAGGCCCAACCAATACTCACACATTTGGTGATGTCAAGTAAGGGACTTCGCCTCACTGAGACTTGGTTTCCCCATCTGCAAAATGGAGAACGACAACTCACTCACATGACCGTGAAGATTCACAGATGTGGAGCAGGCGAAGTACCAGGCACCAAGCCTGGCACTAGAGCTCCACAGACCTTGGCAGGGAATATAATGGTTTGTATTTTTCCCCACTTCTCTCCTCAGATCTGAACAAAGGGGCTGCACCTCTCCTCTGCGGCTAGGGCATCCTGAGGGTAGACGCTGTGTTTCTACCACTAGCCCCATAGCAGCCATGCTTCAGATCAAGAAGCCCCCCCAACCCTTCCCCCACCCCCACTGCCTTGTGCTGCCCCAGGAATGGAGGTCTGCTTCTGTGTCAGTGTTGTCATTGCGTAAGTGGACTATGCTCTGTAGCCCCAAAGGCACACGTGCAGCTAGGCTCTGACTCTTGTTTGGGGAACCATTCCCCCTCAAACTGCCACAATGATGCACCACAGTTCCCACTTGAGCCCAATCTGGGGGCCATGCTAGGTCTAACAGCCCCATTGTACCCCTTCACCACTACCCTCAGTGGGGTGCCAGGAGCCTGTCTGGAAGAGAGACACTGAGTCATTGCGATTCCTACTCAGAGCCAGAGCCACAGCAGCCCAGCCAGCCCCTCCAAGGGGGACTCCAGGGCGAGCTGGGCCTGGGAACTCTCCTGGCAACTCAGCCCAGAAGCTGAGCAGGAGCCAGACCTGGGTGGGGGAGTGGAGACTGCATCCTGACAGAACAAAAAGCAGCTGTGGGAGGCACTTGTGAGCACCCCTGTAAGTCTGTGGCTCAGCCAGTTCTCTCTCACGTCAGGAGAGAAGGAACTCTATGCAATTTACAGGAGAGGGTAGACTCCAAGAGCTCCTGTCATCCAGCAATCACATAGCACCTGGCAAGGGGGGGCAGGCAGTGCCCACAAGCCCTGTTCCTCATATCCTGAGTGGATGTGGCTGGGACAGGAGTCGTGGGAAGAGCCATCCATGCAGGCAAATGAAGAGTGGGCACAGGTGCTACAGGAGACTGGGGATAGACAGCTGGCAGTGCAGCACTCTGGGCGACCCCTTCAGCACGGTGGTACAGTGGGGTACAGACTAGCATTGAAGATCACAGGCCTCAGTCTTCAGTCTGGCTCACCCCACACTTGCCGTGGATCAGAGGCCAGGCCTGGCCTCTCTCTGAGTCTCAGTTTCCCTGGTCCCATCATCACAAACCTGCCCTTTTGGGAGTCCTGAGCCAGCTTCCCCAAGCCTAACAGCAAAGCCAATAGGCCGAAGGAGCCGGAGAGGGGTCTGTGCCCAGGGGGTGTCCCCTCCCCACCCATGGGCACATGGGGTCCTCATCGAAGAAACACGGTGTATACAAATAATTAAACAGAAGAATTGGAGTGATTAGGGCAGATGATTATTGTCAAATTATGATTTATCTTGTAGTGGAATTAGTATTCCCCCAAAGGGCCCGGCGTGGCGCGGCGCCCGCCACGGCCCGTGATTAATCGCCGTCTCCAGAAGGTCACCTCCAGCCACTGCAGATTAACTCAGTGGGGAAACTTCTTTCCGTAATTCAAGCTGTTGTTCCCACAACCTGTCATCCACGGCGGAAAAGGACGATTTCGTCAGGGAGCCCAGGGCGGGGGTGTCCGCTCTCCCCAGCCCCTCCCAGCCGAGGACATGATATACGGTGCGTCCCGACATGGGTGACCGCGGGGGGTGGGCAGGCCCGCTGTGGGGTGGGCAGCAGGAGGCAGGAGTAGGGGGAGCGTGGGGGGAACTAGGCGCCACCAAGCAGAAGTAGGTTGTGAGGGGAGAGCGAGCGCGGGCGGTGGCAATTAGGAAGAAAATTGGATTTTTCAGCGTCCAGAGGCAGCTGGGATCTGCGGTGTGTGGTGCAGCCACCACCCCCTTCCCCAGCACACACAAGCACCCAGCTCCATCCAGGCAGGGGCTCCCCACGAGGGATGGAGGGTGGGGAGCTATGGACCTCCTTCAGGAAGACCATAGAAAAATAACCCAGTGGGCCTGAGGGCAAGCCCTGAGGAGCACCTGAGCGCAGAGCAGCCTTCCTAGACCTAGACCAAGACCCCATTTCCCCAGCAGAAGACACAGCAAAGCCATGGCCCACATAGCAGGGGCTGCTGATCATGGCCACCTCTGCTTGGCAGCCCAGACCAGGTCTGGAAGGGGTATGAGCCTAACAACAGCAGTAGAAATGGAGTCCCCATCTCTGGCTTCTCACCCCAGCCTTTGTCCACCCTTTAACTTCTAAGGGAGAGGGAAGGGGAAGGCAGAGGTGCTCCCTTCTCTCATTTGCCTTCCATTCTGCCCACAGCACAGAGGAGGAGGCTTCCGCTCCCCACTCTGAAGCTGCCTTGGCTCCATAGCACTACCGGATTACCTCCAAGGTCCTTCAAGCACCATGCTTTTTGGGGAGGTTGGCAGTCCTTTCCTATCTAGGCCCCTGTGCAGCCCCACCTCCGAACACTGCTATTCTTTAAGACCTTGCATTTTGACTGTACTTACAGCCCTCAGTCATTTTCTATCCTTTCTATCCATTCTTTTTAATCCAATTCATTTTTCTCTCCAGAAGAGAAAGTACCCCCAGGCCCACTGGGAGCCCCACTCATGCATTCTAGATCCCCATGTGCAGGAACGAGCTGCCGCACTCCTACCCCACCCGCCACACCAGAAGGGGAACATTCTGCAGGCGGCCTATGTCCACCACCAGCATAGACCCAGTCCCTGTAGGTACACAGGAAACCGTCCACATGGCACTGAGTGATTAGGGCCTCCACACCCCATTCCCCCAACCTCCCTGCCTAACAGAGTCCAGAGCTGAGGGCTGGGGAGTAGAGAATGGAGGCGGGCCCCTTGCTGGCTGGCGCCCTCGCGGTCCAGAGGCCTGTTTTTAGTTGAGAACAGAAACATGTATTATGTATACCGTGGTTTGCTCAGAACATTCTCGGGTCGGAGATATTTAGAGTTGTGAAGACCCAGCATTATTTGGAAGAGAAAAATCTATTTCTCTCCCTCTGAGGAGCAGGGATGGGGGAACAATGCTTTACAAAATCATCGGGACTAAACATTGGCCTTGTCTTTGGGAGAGAAGGGGACTTTCCACCCTTTGGTGTTCAGTAGACACACCACCACCCTCCGTCTTTGGCTGGTGATGATAGTGTCCCCCATTATTCTTACTTTCAGAACGTAATGTTGTTGCACTGACTTGCTGGCTTTTCAGGGGTAAGTCAGAAACATTATTAACCCCATTTTACAGATGAAGAAACACTGGGGTAGGATGAGGTGGTTAGCCCAAGCCAAAGGCTGTAAGGTCAGATGAGGTGGCTTGCCCAAGCCAAAGGCTGCAGTGAGCACCAAGTTGGGAAAGATGATTCTAGGACCACGCCCAGTGGAACCCATTCTGTAGAACCATCAGGCAGCTCCCAAATCTTTACATTCTCCCCACCTACACCTTCCACTCTTCGGCCTCCCCTCTTTCCCCATCTTTCCCAGGGGTCCAGTTGGGATAGAAGTAGGACAGACAGCTGGGGAAGGGACCCTTCCAGGGGATACCCGCTTCCTATGGCTTCTGGATCTACAAGGTCTGCCTGAAACCCAAGGCTCCACCACAGTGGGCTGGAGCCCTGGGTCGGTCGTTGCCTCTCTGTGCCTGTCTTGCCCGGGTGTAAAATGAGTCCCATCCTTGCGCCTTTGTAAGCATAAACAAGACTGAGACCTGACCTGGCAAACTGTTAGTGCCCAACAAATGTGAGTTGTGCTTGTTTGTGTTCATTTTATCATCTCACTAATCTCTTGTGAAAGAGGTGGGGGGAGGACCCCCATTTTCCAGAGGAATAAACTTGGTGAGCAGAACTTCCAGCAGCTATAGCACATTAACAGATAAAATGCCCTGAAGGCTGCCGTGAGCCTGCGCCTCCCTGCCAAGGGCCCTCGGCTGCTCCATGGCCAGGGAGGAAGGCCTGCTGTGCAAGGCTCTCCTTGGTTCCAGAGTCACTGGCCGCCGGGCCCCTGCCTCCCTGCCTTTCCCCAAGCTGCTTTAAATGCCATTTCTCGTAGAGCTCCCCATTAGTTACCAAAATCCGCCCAAAGGCCACGCCCTCCAGGAAACCACGCCCCACTTGAGCCCCGGGGGCCCTGGTGCCCCACCGGACAGAGTTTCACCACTGAGTAAGCACCCCACCTTCTGAACCCCTTCTCATGGGGAGCTGGGCCGTCCTAGTCTGAGTCTGGGCGCTTGGGCAGGTTGCGCGGGGCTGGGGGCGGGGGTGCCCCGACGTGGAGGGAGGGCATAGTCTGCTCTCACCCCTCTACCTCCGACACCGCGGCGGCCGGGTCTTTGATCCGGCTGCCTCAGCGCCCCAAACCTGATTGGCATCGAATTACGCCGCGCGGCGGAGGGAGATAATGGCGGGAGGCGCGGCAGACATGAAAGGGGGGGGGGGCGCAGCAGCAGTCCGGGCCGTTGTTAATGACCCAATAAAAAGGAAGAGGGGGGAGAAATAACCCTCCCTTCCATCCCCGCCCCCAAGACAGAGGCCGGTGTACACAAAGCCACTGCCGACTCGGAAATTACCGCGGCTCAGCCTAGCGCAGCGTGACTGGAGGGGGGGTTGGCTCACCTGGTGGGACGCGGAAGGGAGGGCGCACAGTCACAGCCACACACACAGTCACGCAGACATGCACACATTCTGATCCTGCCTTTAATAAATTTCTTTTTTTTCTAAATAGATTTTTTGCGCTGCGATTTTTGAAAAATGTGACTTTAAAACATTTTTCCCCGTTACTGACAAATTTTGTGCTCACCCTACTCCCGGCTCCGAAGCACAATCCATACATGGACAACCCTCTTTAGTGACACGCACACATCACGTCTCTCACACACAGACGCAGTTAAGCCACTGTCTCACACAGACACACATGCAGCTAGAGACATGGACACACTGTCATACACTGTCACACCTATAATCACCGAAACAAGCAATCACACAGACACGCATACACACACACACACACACACACCCAGCAGGACCTGCTGAAACATTCAGAGACACACTCAGAAGCTGGTTTAAAGACCGACACATCAAAGACACACACACACAGGCAAATGAGGAAATTCACAAACAGGCACACATCACACAGGCCATGTAGAGAAGACAGATTGACACGCAGAGCTCTGTACACAAACATAAACATGCAGAGATACACAAATAGGCTTAGGTCGCAGCAGCATGCATTGAGGGACATACATCCAAGCACAAGTCACCACAACAGTCTCTGGTATACACCCCATGCCCTCAAGGCCACCCAACCCACACCCTCAATCACGCATGCTCAAGTGTGTCCAAGTGAGGGTGAGCCTAATTGGGCTGATCCACCATGGCAGATATGAGGTGGGGTCCCTGGCCCCAGTGAACTGAGGACATGGCAGTGGGGGGCGAGGACAGCTGCCTTGAAACCACAAGGCCGGGGCAGATGGCTTAAATTGTCAGAATTTCAGTTTTAGTCATCTCTAAAATGGGGGTTGACTCCTCTCCCTTGGGGCTGTGTGAGGCAATAGGTCAGCACTTGCTGGCTGCCATTATCACGTTAGAGGCAGCCCAGACCAAACTCCCCACCACACACACTCTTCTCTTGGCTCCCAATCTCTTTACTGGCAAGGAGGTGTCTCTTAAATCTAATCTGAGTTTTTTATTCTATAAACTGACCCCAGTTCTGGGATTGGAGAGGGCTAGCCCTCCCAAGGAGCCTCACATGCTCCAAAATGCAGCCTCCTGAGCTCCTGGGCTCCTAGAGGCCAGACGAGGCCCTGACGCTGGGTCAGGAATGCTTTGCACTACTGGCTGATATCAAAGCCCGGCTCCAGCATGAACCAGGGAGCCAGGTGTGTAGCAAGGACTTAGCTGTCCAAGTCTCGGTTGTCATCACTGTCAAATGGGTTAACAACATTAGCATCCAACACAAGAGGCTGCTGGGAGGATGAAATAGTTCTCAGGCTTAAATCAGGGGCCATGGCTGGAGCTGCTGGTCCTAGTCCATGTGGAGGTCAAAGGTGAGGGGTCAGGGTGCACACCCCCCACACACACACACACCAGGACAAAGGCCCTCCCTGCAGCTCCCTCTTAGGAAGACAAGGGGACTTTATGAGTCAAACCTCAGGGTCTAATTAATGTGATTAATCACAGGCCATGTGGACAGCTGGGAGGGAGGGTCATAGTCAACTCAGTTACCCAAAAGGATGGAGAAGCAGGAAATAAGATTTTCAGCAGTCTCTTGTCTCCCATCACCCTGAACCTAGATTCTCCAGGCCCTGATCACCCTGATCACTAAGGAAGTTCCTCTTCATGTCTCGATCCAGTTTCTCCTACTGCTGCCCTGGAAGCACATGGGAACAAGCAATCAGGTCCTGGCAATCCCTAACCAACTAGTTTAAAAGGCTATGATTGGTCCCTGGAAGCTGACTGTGTAGTACTGGGTTTGGTGGTGGTAATGGTGGTAGGTGGTTAAGACAAAACCTCTCAGCCCAATGTCTGGACCAGGAGAACAGCAAGAATAGAGAGGGATTAGTGACAAGGAAGGAGCGGCCCCCTTCTCCCTCTAAGGGTCTTGTGTGTGTGACCCTACTGGGGAGGGGGGAAAGGGGCGGCTGGTGGCTCTGGCCAGGGCTGCAGCAGGAGGGGTAGCCCACTCGGGCAGGGGCGCTGCCGTGTTATAAATCACACTCGACTCAATTAGAGCCTGTGAAAGGTTGTGCACACCCAGCAGAAAGCGCGGAGCTTGGCGAGCAGCCAGCTCCCCTCAGGGGGTGGGGGCAAGACATGGCGTGTGCCCATGTGTGTGTCCATGTGTGCATGTGCTTTACTGTGCTGAAGCATTTGTGTGTCCTTGTGTGTGTCAGTGTACCTGTTTGTGCCTACTCTATGCACGAGTGTGGGGGCTCTTGTGTGTTCGCTAGGCTTGCTCATGCTCTTGTTTGTCACGGAGTATGTCTGTCTGTACCTATCTGAGCTGTGTGTGCACCTGTGTGAGTGGGTGTCAGTGTGATGACCTTGTTCCTGTGTGCCTCAAGTGCATGTATGTGGTCTGTCTCTCCACCAGTCTGCGCTCTCTGTCTCCTTGCCTGCATGCACCTGGGTATGAGTGTGTAGGTTCGTGACTGTAACATGTAGGATGTACTGAGCTGGATGCGGGGGTGGGAGGATGCTCTTGTGTGGAGAGCTCTATGTATTTAGGGGAGAGATGACTGGGATTATGGACAGGCAGAGAGTGTGGGAGCAAGTGCAGGCCAGTGACAGGAAGGGGAGCCAAGCTTTCAGGAGAGAGTCTATGCAGGGGGTCGATGCAGTTCAGAGGATTTGCCAAGACCGACAGTCTCCAACCCTGAGTCGGCCGACTGGACATAGAGGGGCTGCCCTATTGCGGCCAGGGAGCAACCTGGAGCTCTTTCCTTCCCCCCTGACAATGAACAGTGGTAAGCAGATACCGTGGGCTGTGCACTGGGTGAAATTCTTCATCTGCTTCATGTCACTGAACAAGTGCACGTGCAGGCAAAAAAGCATGTACTGTTGGAATTCCCACTTTGCAGATATGGAAACTGAGGTTCACTGACTTGTAGTGGTGCCCAAGTCTGAACCTGGGTTTATGTAGTTCCAAAGAACTTGTCATATTTATTTTTGTTCTCTAGGATTCCCAGGGGTCTCGCTCTGGGAGCTGCTGAGCTCCTTGCAGTGCCCGGGAGATAGTAGATGCCAAAGAAAGATCTTTCTGCTGGAGGCAGTAGAGAATCAAAACATCCTACCTGCTCTGAGGCTAAGAGTAGCTGGCAGGATATCAGAGCAGAGGGATGCCTGTGAAACACCCCATGAATACTGCTCAGCTCAGCTTCCCTCTCAAAGAGGACCCTCTCTGGTCCTCAGAGAGAATTAGGGAGTGTGAGTGTCCCGGACCCAGGCTGGTCTTGTCTCATATTTACCCACATTCAGAGGTGGGACCACCTGGATGTACCTCTAGACTAAAACTATGTCTCGACCCGGCATGGTGGCGCATGCCTGTAGGTGGCAGCCTAGGAAGCCATGGCTGGGGCCAGGGATCACAGTTCGAGTCCCACCAGGGGCACGTAGCAAGACCTAGTCCCAAAAAAATAGCTGGGTGTGGTGGTACATTCCTGTAATCCCAGCTACCTGGGAAGCTGAGGTTGGGGATTGCTTGAGTCCGTGGTACCCCGGGCAACGTGAGCCTGTGGTTCCACGGGCAAAAATAGCGAGACTTAGTCTCAAAAAACAACAACAACAACAACAAACAAACCTATGTCTCAACGGTTCTTTGTCTACCCAAGTCAAAAAGACTTTCAGGCCCCTCTGTGCTCCCAGGAACACTAGGGGCTCTGATTGAGGATCCCCACAGGAGAGGTCTGCACCACAAGCCAGTAGTCAGTATGAACACCCTCAATTCCCCAATCTACAGTAGCATTCCTCTGAGGAGTGTTGCACCAAGTCCTAGGCTTCCTCCCATAGTCTGGAGAACCCAGTCATAGGTATGGGCCCCAGATGAGCCCCAGCAACTTATCCCCCACAAATGAGTTTAACTTTTCTTCCTGCCCCAAACACCCAGGCTCCTCCCCACCCAGCCCCCCAGAAAGCAGTATGTCTGAACCATGATCTGCTCCTATTTACAAAGTAGGCGCCAGGGCTTGGAGGGCCTAGCTCTGTGTTGAGCTGTCACCCTGTGTCTTGTGCAGGCCCCTATGAGCCCCACATCTGGAACCATTTCAGCAAGAGAAGCATAGGACTGAGCTGCCCCTCTTTTGATGCCTGGGCTATGGGGAAAGGTCATGGCCTTTGGAGGGTCGGGGGTCATAATGCATGGATGGCACCCCTCCTGAGTGTAGGAAAACAGAGGTGGGGGAGGTGGGATAAGCAGGAATGGGGTTGAGGTATTCTTGTTTTAGTGCTGGGATGGGAGAGGTGGGAGGAGCAGCTCCACCAACCTGTAGGAATTGGGGGTCAAGGGGACATTGGTAAAGAGGAATCCAAAAGGTTCCAGAAGATAACCAGCATTTTAATCCTGGAGGAAAGGGCCTGGCCATGCTTTACTCTCATTAAGTTTCAGCTTCCAATTGTTATAATGGAAATATTACTTTCTGGGGGGAATTAGGTTTCTGGGGGGAATACACCATGAGAGAATTTTTTTTTTTTTTTGAGACTAGGTCATGCTATTTTTACCTGTGGAATCAGAGGCTCTCGTTGCCCGGGGTACCACAGACTCAAGCAATCCCCAGCTTCAGCTTCCCAGGTGTCTGGGATTACAGATGCGCGCCACCACACCCAGCTATATTTTTTTGGGACTAGGTCTCCCTATGTGCCCCTGGCAGGACTCGAACCACAATCCCTGGCCCTGGTCACGGCTTCATAGGCTGCTGTTTACAGGCATGCACCACCATGCCCGGCCTCATGAGAGAATTTTTAGCATGGGGCTAGCACATCGATAATGCTCAGAATTGAGATAGTCGCTGCTATTAATGTTATTATCATTAATTTGCTTAAAATATAGCTGCTTCTCACCAAAGTCTCCACCCAGTTGAGACCAAATGAACACCCTAAATCAGTCAGGCTCTGTGAAATCAGACACTGGAACGCTGGCGGGGGAGGATCTAGGATTGGGCAGTCAGGGAGAACCTCCCAGAGGAAGCAGCCTGGGGATGAACTTCAGAGGTGGGAGTCTGGCAAGCTAGAATGGGAAGAAGAGGGGGTTCCATGGGGCAGGTGGGCTGGAGACAAGTGGGAGCCCTACAGGGCAAGTGGGTAGATACTGCAAGGAGCACAGCGAGGTGAGCTGGAAGCTGAGAGCTGGGAGCTGGGAGCTGGGAGCTGGCTCTTCTCAGCCAGAAATGAAGAGAGGGGAGCAGATCCTGTCACCTCTCTGGAAGGACTCTCTGCCCTGAGGCCTGCCCACCCCTACCTGCCGTGGCATCCCAAGGAAGCCCTTGGGATCA
>PVHY01004126.1:0-78264 GCA_004024945.1 Uropsilus gracilis
AAAAGGCAGAAACCAAATGGTTTCACTAATGTATGGGATATAGTGGGAAAAAAAATAAATAAAAGCCTTGAGGAAAGTCAAAACAAGCTAAGCACCAAAATGAAGCGCACAACTATGAACAGGAGGGAAAGGGGGGGAAGGGAGGGGAGGGAGGGGGGGGCAAACCCTTGAGATTACAAAGTTGTGAAATTTATATATAAAGAAAAAAAATAAAAAATAAAAGTCATTGCCCAATAAAATGGATGAATTCTAAGTTAAGGAAATAATTCACTCACTTTATTCATTCATTTAGTTGTAGGCAAGGCCCTGTGAAGGGCACCACAGACAAGATTATGAATTAAATAGATTTTCTGACTTTGAGAAATAGTCCACCTAGCAGAGAGACAAGCAAGTATACAGGCTTATGCGCTGCAGTGTGATAAAAATCTGAACATGAAATCCCAAATGCCTTAGAAAAACACAGAATAGATTCCTAAGAGTCTTTGGAAAGTCAAAAGTTTCCTAGAAAAAAAGCATGTTGCCTAAATGGGAAGAATTAAAACAGTAAGGGGAGTTGTGGCGATTCTGTCAAGCTGATGGCAACATCAGTATTTTTAACACACTCAAAACAGGTATGTATTTTGTATATTACTCCATCAGACAGTTCCATTATTTGTATTTTTCTCCACCTGACTGGGTTGATTTATATAAAATGGCTTGAATTAATGAAGCCTGCATGATGGGACAACCACATATTACCACTGGTGGGTGATACATGTTAGAGACATGCCAGGATACATGGTGGTGAGCCTGGGATAGGAAAAAGTACAGTGAGTTCATTTTACTGGAATGAAGTTTGAGGGATGAAGTGGCAGGAGTAACAGGCTTGACTTTGCTTTGTAATATTGTCTTTTAATGGCTGGAGAGGAACTTGGATGAACATCATTCTCCCTAAAAGTCTTCAGAGTGTGATCTGGCTGTTGTCTCCTTAGAATTTACTTTCTCGCTGCTACTTTAAAATTCTTAAGAAATAGAAAAAGCGCCCTCTTTTCTTTTGGAGTCTAGCATATAATAGGTACTCTCTATGTATTTGATGAACTGCATTTAATTAGAAATGATCGGTGTAATAAGCTGCACTCATCTTGCAGAAAATTTCTACATATTTTAAGTATATAGGGAATTATCACATTCATCTAGAAGTAGTTCACTCACTCTGGACACAACCTCTGCTCACTCAAGGATAATTAACTGTGCAAAGCCATCAGGTTAATTGGCTTACCCAAATGTCTTTGGCACTCATTTGCCACTTAACCTATAATCCCTTCATTAGAGTTCCTCTTTAGGGATAAGCCATTATATTTAGAAAGCTCCCTTAATATGCAAATACTTGGCTAATAGCGAATAAGAGAAAGACTAACATCTAGAGCCAGTCTTAATGTGAGAATAAGCATCTTCTTTCCTATCCCAAAGACTTCAAGGTGGAGCAAGTAAATGTGTAGGGTGCTGGAATAGTGAGGGAAGTGTTAGGTTTCTGAGTCTCCATGGAAATGAAAAGGACTAAGTTTTCTCTGAGAATGTATATGTAAAATGTTACTAAGGCTTCTTGTTTCCATTTTGATCTCCACCCTAGGCTGAACACCTTCCACCACAGAGATGATTACTAACTAAGCAACTGGCACTTCACTTTTTATTAGTTCTCACCAGACAAATGAAAGAAGAGGCCAATGGAAGTAACAAAGAGCCTGTTGTCAGACATCCAGGAGACAGAGTCCCAGAGCAAATGCCGCTTGTGAAAAGGTAAGTCAAAGAGAGTTGTTCAGTCTTGCCACTAAAGGACTATTCTTAGTGGGACTCCTTTTCCATCAGTTGAGGAACTTTTCCTATAAAGACTAAAGGAGTTCAGTGAGCCACACCTGACACAGTAACCCAATTCCAAACCCTTTCTCATCCCCCCAAAAGTATAATAATAATAAAGTATATTTCTCATTAAAAATAGTAAACATTTAATTAAATGTGACCCAGCAGTAACTGAACTAAGCCTGAGAGCTGCCTGTGGCTCTCACTCTCATCTCGCTTCTGTGGATAAGAGCTCCATCTGTATTCATGCTCCTCTCGGAGTATAGACAAAGAGAAGGACCATTGATTAAGCATTTTTAAAATATCTTTCATTTCACATATAAATCAATGCTGCCACATTCATAATTTCTCAGGAACTATTCAAGACAAATCTTTAAGTGATCCTGAAACTAATTACTGATGCATTTAAAGGATCATTTAAAATGAAAACTTCAGTTACCTAAAGATGTTTTTTAAGCATTTATATGAAAAGCATGTTTGTAAGACGAAAGAAAAAACTAACAGCATGAGATGAATGGGGGAAAGTATATCCCAAGGAGTTAATTTCACTAATTAAAAGATCTTGTACCTTAATATTAACTCACTAGCATCACAAGCAACTTGAAATAATTTTTATTGCTCTGCAGTTTGAACAATATAAAACACTTTTTGTTCCCTACATAGCATGCCACCCAATATAAAATATTTCTATAGCACATCATCTCCTTTTCACTCTACTAAACTGAGTCAATCTCAAAAGCCTAATGAAAAATCTTTTTCTATTTTTGCCATATTTAAATTTATAATCACTAGAAAGAGTACTTGGAATTTTTGTTCCTAAAGTTTAATTCAAGTATATGAACCACTTTGTATACTATTTTATATAATTTATGAATATAAGTCCATTTCATAGGTTTTCATAAATTCATAGAGCTATAAAAAAGATGATGCAAAACATTTTACATAGCCTATGTTTCCTTTACAGTGAGGTCTTGAGTATTAGTGTATATTGTACTGCTTAGAATTCTATCATTTCTTTAAAAAAATTACAAATGTTTAGCTATTTTAAAAACAGAAATAGATTATTTTATGAAATTCAAATCTTTCAATAATGAATAACAATTATTTCCCAGAAAGAGAATACAAAGGGTAACCGTGAGGATTCTAAGAATACCTGTTGTGGCCTTGTTCTAAGTGTTTTTATACAGTAAAAGAAGAGACAATCTTTGGGCTTAATGATTTGACTATCCCTAACTTTCACCCTAGCTAGTGAAGTAAGGCAATCTGAGAATACACCTCTTTGTTTTGTTTTCCAAATTTGACATTTTCCAAATTGACACTTTAATTTTCACTGATAGTTTTGTATTTACAATCTTATTTCTATTGTTTTTAAATACCATAGAGGATAACAGAATAAATAAATCTATGTAATCAGTTTTTCAAAAATTTCTCAAAATTCCATCATCATTTATTTATTCTTGATTTTTTATTGAAGGTGATAGTGGTTCTGTGGTGAAACTGGGGGATTGTGGCCCAGCATAGTAATGCTGCAATAGGATAGTAGCCATTGTGCCCTGGTGCAGAGACTTGCAAAGGGGGAGCCAAGGTTTTTCCTGAGAGGAACAGAAAGAGGGGATTTAAGGAGTGTGACTGGAGAGGAGAGAAAGTTGGAGAAGGGAGAGAGCAGAGGGACAGTAGGTAAGGAGGTTGGAGAACTTGGAGCTGTTGCTGCAGCAGCAGGGCAGTGAAAGAAGCCGTGCTATTGGTTTTCATCCCCAGCCTGGGTCTGGGGATGAAACTGGTTTCCCAAGTGAGGATCCTGGGAAAACATGTTGCAGAAACTTGTGACCTGTGTAAGCTGACTTGGAAATTTGGTACTTGAAAACTAGGTTTAACTTTAAAACTACAAAGCTTGGAAATTGTCTGGAAACCTGAAGAGAACTTGGAGTGTTGCTATTTTCATCATGAGACATCTGAAGTGGTTGTTTCTGCTGTTATGAATGAGTCTTGGTGGTTCAGTGGTTTGGTGGGCTGAAAGAAGGCTAGAGCTCTGCCCTTTAGAGGAACATTGATGATGCCATCTTGGTTTCTTCATTTGACTGGAAAGTGAGACAGCCACCATTCTGTGGATACATGTGGACCTATGTTGTAGCCTTTGGGCTATGAATATGCGGTAACATTGGACTATGTGGTAAGATTGCCAAAGGGGCCCCTTGTACCCTCAGGGACTATTTTGTCTTTTTACAAGTGAACAAATCTGTTTGTGCCTCTTTTTAAGAAAGTGTGGTCCTACTACTACTCCTACAGGCTAGGATGAGCCTGATGAGTGGCAGGATTTAAAGGGCCAACTGCTCCTGTTTGTAAGTTTAATTAAGTTCTCTGCTTTGCCTGTTTTGTTCACCGATTTCAAAGGAACACTATGTTATACCATAACATTACCTGTGTTTTAGAGAATTAAGTTCACCACTCAGAGTCCATTCCATCTATTACACATAATTGACCCATTTTACCCAATTACCCCTCTTCCCTCTTCCTTACTGGTAACCACTAATTTGGTCTTAGAGTCTAAAAGTTTACTTTGGCTTTATTAGCTAATTTGTTTGGTATCTCTCAAAACCACATGAGTGAAATCATATGGTATTCATCTTTCTCCAAGAGAATACACCTTTTCAATATACTTGTCTTCAGTATATTTTTTCAGCTACTCAGCAACATATATGCCCCCTTAAAAAAAAAAAAAAAAAAAGATTCACTTCAATTATTTTCTTGGCTCAGCAATATTTTGCAACTTTTCCAAAGTTATATTATCCTATAGCATGATTATTAATGACTATATAAATTCCATATTAAGACTGTACCATAATTTATGTATCCATTTATGTCTTTTCCAATTTTTTCCAATTAAAATGCCATAGTGGTAAAAAAAAAAAAATATTTCCCTTCATGTGCAAATGTGCTACACAACTTGCAGAACAGATTTACAAAAGTACATGATAGTTTTCCTAACCACCCAAGTTAAAAAAAAAATCCATATCCTTAAGAAGGGGACCTAATCTTCACTTAAGGTAAATAGAAAGAGTGCATTCTGGCTATACCACTGCTTATGAATTAAGTAAGATTCCTCAGCATGAGAACTGCCTGACTATGAAATCAGGGGGAAAATTTTTTTAAGTAACTGTTAGCAGCATGCTTTAAAGAAAATAGGCGTTGCAGGTATGGACACATTCATGTCGCATAACATAGATGCCTGGGGTAACTGCCAGTCATACATTCCCCCATCTTCTCTGATGAAGTCTTAACCAACTCTCCTTTCTCTCTTTATACCTTTCCTTCAGCCAAAGAGAACGGATAAGAAATTTCTCTCAGCCAAATGTTTGCAATCCTTATCTTTTTTACTTACAATCTTCTACATGTTGCAAATGTATTTTTCATGGATATCCCTGTTACAATACCACCTTGCATTCTTCTACTGCTCTTTCACATTCTACAAAATGTGTTCATGACCATCTTGGATTCTTGTCAGCACCATACCAGTAGGTGGATATCCACCCTTACGGACCTGAGAAGCCTCAAGTCCCACCTGAAACAGTCGCATCAGTAAACAATAGAGCTGCCCACACCAGAAGCCTAATCTCACTTTCTTGTCTCTTGTTCTCTCTTTTGTGGGCTGAACTGCAACCGTCCAAAATCTGTAAGTATACTCCTTAACCTCGGTACCTCAGAATATGACTCTGCTTGGAGATTAGGCCTTACAACTGTAAGGTAGTTAAGCTTAAAATCAGTCTGTAGGCTGTAATGCAAAGAAACGGCGCCCTTATCAGAAGAGGAAATTTGGACACAGAGATTCACAGGCACTTGCAGGCAGAGAAAAAAAAAAGTAAGGACAGGCCACAGCAAGTAGTGACTACAATCTAGAGAAGAGACCTCAGGGGAAACCATACCTGCCCACCCCTTGATCACTGATGTTCACTCAAAACTATGGGACAATAACCTCCTGTTGTTTATGCCACCTATGCTGTTGTGATTTGCTACAGCAGCACAACAACTTAATATACCCTACTACACTATAAAAGCCATTACATACAGTTGTACAACCTACCCTGTTTATTCTTCTGGGTTTCAGGGAAACTACAGTTGACATAAAAGTCCTATTCCTCCAATACTAGGTCTGGTGCTCTTTTTGATGACATAGGTGGAATTGTTCTGTAAGAATACATAGGGTTTTGAGAGTTATCTTGTTCTTTTTTTTAATTTTGGAAATTATTTTTAATAATTTATATATAAATTTCACATCTTTGTTCTTAGCTCTACCAGGATTTGTCCAGGTCCTCTACCTGAGGGGGTAAAAATCCTGGTCAAACACCTAGGGAATGCATACTAAGGAAACACAGGTAATAAATCACTCCTGCTTATTCATACACCGAAGCTGACAAAGCTTACAAAGCAAATAATCGTTATCTCATTTTTCCTTAAAATAATGTCATAGAAGAAGAAACTGAAGCTGGAGGGCTAAGTTAGTTAAAGAAGAGCACACACTTCATAAGAGGCAGAAAAAGACCTTGAACACTTCTACAAAGTACTCCATTTAACCTTCAAAGCAGCTCTGTTCCTCCACATGTACAATAAATCTCTGATGAGAAGCATTTCTAAGACAATTTGAAAGTAAAATCCCAGTGTATTATTGCATTTTGCCTGGAATCCATATATCTGCCCTCAAGACTCAATAAAGCAATAAAAAAATGCTTTTGTACCATACTCTTTTAATTTCTGCATTTCAAAAAGAAAGTCTTCTTTTAACACTAAGGAGTCCTGGAAAACGTGAGTCAAAGGAAGGTGTTAGTTGTCTTCCAGTGACGGGTGAAAAAGGCAGCTTTATGAAAGCCAAAAGCTAACCTATAATTTCATATTACAAATATAATTTGAAACACATTCTGGCAGAAATTTTGCTGCCTGCATCCTTTTTCAGCTGTAAAATAGTTACACACATCCATCTGAGAGAGATCAGACGTTTAGCATATTGCAGCAACACACACGCACAACATGGGAAGTTTCACCAGGGTTACTGTGATGACAGGCTACACAGACATCCTTACAATAAAATCAGCCTCACAGCTAAATCAGAGTCTTTTTGGATGTATGAATATATGAGCCCTGATGAAAAACAGAGAGGCAAGGAGGAAAACACTCTAATTTAAAACTAACACAGATGAGCTTACACAAAGTACCCAAACATTTGGCTCACAAACCACCAGCAACTCTCTAATTTGTCAGAAGGAACAGAGATTTCATCCAAGAATAAGAGAAAGAGATATTAACTCCACCATTAAAATTTATAGGCATTCCAATATACAGTACTTTCTAACATAGATGTCATTCATTGACTAAACTTTAATAATCAAGAAATATATTAAACTTCAGGAAGCCCTGACACTCTTCGCTATGTAACTCTTTAAAGAAATCACATGGTATGAACTACAAGTACTTAAACTTGATGTTAAATAAAAGCGATCAGCTCCTTCAGATCTCATGTTATAAACAGATGATGAGGCACCAACATGTCCCTTTAATAAGCTTAAGCATGAAACAAATATCAAATCATGATGTTTTACATGCAAAACTAATGAAAACTTATATGTCAACTATATCTCAATTTTTTTCTTTAAGAATCTTAAGCATGGCACATTTATTTGCCTTTGTGCTAATTCCCAAACTTTCAAATTGGAATAACTAGAAATGAAAAGCATCTATACTTTAGTATTTTGCATCTATGACTGCTAAATCAGCTAATCTCCACAAGACTGAATCACCAAAATCAGACTCATGAGATCATTTTTATTCCGTCTTGACCATCACTGTCATCACAAAACATAATTTCTTTCACCCTGACCTCTGCCAATAAAGAAAGAAATTTTCAACATACAAGCAACCATGCTAATTAAATAAATTCACAAGGCATGAAATGAACAAGCAGAATCTAAGCCTAAGAATGGTAGACGGTATTCAACCAGAGTAATCTGAGCATAACGTCTATTTTCTCACTCCAATCTGTGAAAAAAATTATCTACATTCATCTTTTATTTAAAGCAACTCCTAAAATCCATGTTATGTGTCAAACGCACATGTCCCAAAGTCAGATCTTGATTCAGATTCTTACTCTTGAACTTGCTAGCTATGTGATTCAGCTACCTACAGAGTGCTGCTGGTGGTGAAAATTACATCAAGATGTCAAGGTTAAGTCCTAATATGGAGAAAGTACTTAATAGATGACTTTTACTACAAAAGTTTACCTCCTTGCCTCCCATCACTCCATACACGTACACCTTATTTCTGAAATGTGTGTCAATCCCACTACATCTAGCATTTGATTACTGGTGTCATTTATCTTTCCTCTTATCATATCCCCTAGGACCTTTGTTCCTCTTTCCCCCTCTTCACCCATGGAAATTGTGACTATATTAATCATAAGTTAAGACCATTAGCCAATCTAATAAGAGCAATGGGATGATGTTCACCACAGTTTAACTCATCTGGGAGGATGGATGACAGCAAGGTTAAGTGAGAGGATCAAAAAGCGTAATCGAGAGAAGGGACAGTCACAGGATTTATGCCAGTGTGCACAGCCTAATTAGTGTGCTCTGGGAGGCAGCCTCGCTGAAAGGACAACAGTTATTTACCACCAAAGAAGCTGAGGTTGAACATTTCTTTTGACTAAAGATCATCAATTTTGATAAAACAACTATAATGTGTTCTGCAAACTATTTTATTTAGCTCCCCAAGGCCTTTTTTTTTTTTGGTGCAAAGTATGAAAAGAATTACTCTGAGCATTTTTAATCTCCCATGTACACAGTTTCTTAGAGCAAACACACAGTATTCAAAAACTGCAACGGCTAAAACGCCGGACAATATATGCTAAACCTCGTATATCTTTGCTAATGAAAAAAAAAAAAAGTCTTCATTCTTCATATAAGCCACCCCTTGGTAGGTAGGCAATACATTGACTATAATCTGCTATGGCCTAGAATATATCTAGAGAGCTTAAGATCAGAATTTTGGTCACCTGGTGAAAAAAGGCAATGCTATATATTCTATCCTGGTCACTCCGCTCAGACAGATGGATTTTCACCTTGAAAAACTAACAATAAGTGTTGCCTTGGGGAGGATAACAGAATAGGCATCCCCAAATGCTATATTGGTCCTGTCTTCTAATGGTTTCCCTTCTGAGGGCATCCTGTAGAGAAGTTCAATCTTTCTAATGGGACTAAAACTGTACTACAACTCTCCAAGGGCATTTACCACTTTAAAAAGGAACTCCAAACTCTGCTGTCTTTAAAAGGCAGTAGGTCAATAGGAAAAGTCATTTTTCAAAGCTCCAGCGAACTGGCACTCTGCTTTTAGCCAGCCACAAAGATAAGTCTCAGTAACAGAATCACCTTTCTTTAATTTTTAATGTCCGTCCATGTCAGGGTTTCCAAGAAGAATCAGTGACTTATGCATGGCATCAAGAACAGCTAAGAATGTGTGTGTATATGCTTTGACAGAGTAGGAAGGGAAATCATCTGCCGAGTATTCATTTTACATAAATATTTGATATGAATTAAAGAGGACAATATACAAGCATCTTCCTACCCATCCCAAAATGAAAGAAAAATAATAACATAAGATTGTCACCCTCATGATGTTAAGTAAAAATAAAGCACCTAGGAGAAGAAGGCACATGTTTTTTATTTCCCATTCGAAAGCACATACAGGTAAAAGCATTTTCAAATGGCAGTGAATAGGTCTGGAATGTGAAAGACCATGGGGTTCACACATACAAAGATCAACAGTTGTTTTAGAAATTAACTACACCACATCTTAAACTTCTACATCAGTTCTAAACTGATCCAGGTGTTATCATCAGGGTAGAAACAGATGCAGTGTTAGCACATTAAACTGTGAATCCAGCTCCAAAACAGCCTAATGGGCTCCACATGCTGAAAACAATCTTCATGGGAGGAAGTGCATTCAACCGAAAGTCTAACTTTCAAACAAAATAAGAGCTTCATTATCTACATTATGCTCACAAGCAACCACTCTAAGGCTAAGACTGTTTCTTCACTGATTATGGAACATTAGTAGTTCTAAGGCAAGGAAAAGCGCAAAGCTACATCAGAATGACAAAGTCATGGTTGTCCCAGGGCTGTTGACATCATGACATGATGCTATCACCACAATGAAGTCAGCACTGGCTGTACCAGCCTGGCTTATCTTGTTTCCATGTGGACCCCCAAAATAGCTAAAGGAGGGAAGAAAAATGCTGGGAAAGTTTCTACCCTAACCACTGTTCCTTAATGTATAGAAATTTCTAGATTCCAACGTGTTTTTGTATGTATCCTGTTATGTCACAAATGCTTTAATAATCTTGTTTCTGAAGAAAATAAAGACTCTCATCCAAGATCACACTGTGAATAAGGGAAAGAATCAGAGGGGGAAAAAATCAGATTTCTGGACTAATGTTCTCGAGCTACTTCTGCTACCTCACAGTCTCTAGTGGTGAAATCCTGAAGGAAGTGTGCCCCCAATCCATTTATAATTTACAAAGACAAAAACAAATTTGGGTTACTCTAGAGAATAATGCAGAATAAAGCAGCATAACTATATTCAGTCAATTCCCTTTGGGCCACATCATTCCTTTTGCAATAATGGCACTGACTGAAAGGTCTAAATGAAGCTAAATTAGTGCAGCACACTGGAAAGTTGTCTCAAACGGAAGAGATTTCAGCATGGAGCATTCTGCATTTATTGACTTTTCTATTGACCAAAAGCCTTAAGGTCTTTAAATAACAACTTCAAAAACAAATGATTAAAATAATGCCAAACTATTCTTTATAGTTTTTCCACTTCCAGAATTCAACTCTGATGAAAATTAATTGGATTTTTTAACTCTACTGAGAAGTCACCATTGTATATTTCTTGAATCAACTCATTTAATTTTTAAATTCATTCTTATTTCCTGAACTCAAGTCTTAGTACTTATTTTTCATCAAGCAGACCTCAGTTGAAGGTTAACCCCCAAGGCAAACCAGCTTCCATTATAACTGCTATTAAGAATAAAAGCTGCTATTATGACAAATAGGCAACTATGTCCAAATCACATCTCAAGAGGAACTTCAAGAACAGAAATTAGTTTATTTCAGAAGATTCTGCTGAAAACAGAACTTCTAATTTTATTTTAATCTAACATGCATCTTGGTCCTCTTTGACTAATTAGAAAATAAGTGAATGAGAGAATTAAAAAAATATGACAAGAGTAGGATTAGGAAATTTTAAGTAGATTTGTGAGACAATGCCAACTACCCTGTCTCAGCAATGATGAAGGACAGAAACAGGTCGAAAGTTGTGCTTCTTCTGCCTCTTGGCTTGTACTTATCACCATAAAGGCTAAAGCTAGATGATCTCAATTACTATGTAAGGGGTGAATTACATCCCCCACTACAGGTATGGTGTCTGCATTGGTTTCCTATTGGTAGTATAATGAATTACCACAAACTCACAAACCAACTGGCAAAACTCACGTACATATTATCTGAGAATTTTGGAGCACTTAGTCCCAACATAGATTTGTTTCACAGGGTTAAAATTAAGGTGTTAGCAGAATTGTGCTCCCTCTGAAGGCTTTTAAGGAGAGTTCGGTTCCTTGCTTTACTCCAGCTGAGACCATTTCATCAGTCCTGGTTCCTTTCTACATCTTCAAAGTCAGCAACTAATTATATCATTCAAGTGCTTTCATAGTCTCTTCACCTTTTCTTACTCTTCCAGCTGCCTTCATTCCATTAAGAGCCTTTGAGAATGCACTGAGCTCACCCAGATAATCCCATTTCAAATTTCTTAATTCAATCACATCTGTGATATTCTTTTTGTCATGTTAGATAGCATACTCATGGGTTCTGAGGATCAGGAAATCTTTGGGAAACCATTATTCTGTCTCCCACAGTACCCCTCTTCAATATTCTTAACCAAGTATATTAATAAGGTATAAGATAAATGAATTACAAGGGTTTTTACCCTTCCACCATTAACCTCTACGACAAGCACCTGTGGTAATGTGCCTTCCCCATAATGGTATATACCTGGGTCCAATTGGTGGGCACATAAGTGGGCACATCTGGGCCTAGGAGGGAGGGGGTAAAAGGTCAACCTCACCTTTGGGGGGGAGAAAGGAGGACAAGGAGAAGAAGATTGTCAGAGAGAGCCAAGATGATGAGTGTGAAGTTTTCTGGGAGGCTGGGAGACTTGCCTGCCCCCAGCAACACCTTGTCTGACAGTCATACAACTGGCCCAGCCTCCCTTCCTGGTGTGCCTCTGTCTCTGGTTCTCTGAGAGTATTAAAGCCTGTAAAATCCACGGACGGCTCCAAAATTCTTCTTTAGCTGCTGGAACCAATAAGAAACCTACCCAGACTGGGCTGGTTGAAAACAATAAGGTTATAAAACTCATGTCCTGGGCACAGAGAAGCAAGTCAATCATTTGTGTGCATACAAATGAATAAAGGTTACCAGTGCTCCTTATTTCCTACAATATTGCCAAAGAACAACATCACAAAGGGATTTTAAGTAGCATGAAGATGAGACAAAGTAAATTGCTAAACAAAAGGCCCCAATTTTTCTTGATTTGAGAGTTTCCAGAGATTTCTACACATACTTCATCATTCAAAAATCCCTCTAAAATCCCCCCTGGACCTCAAATATATTCTACAGAATCAGAATTTGTAATTATGTTCAGTTCGTGGCTATAGACTTCACACATATTATGTCATAGGCAAGGGTGATACTCAAAATTCTAACAAGTAATACCAAATGGTACTGACCACAAAACAGAAGCAGGGATTTAGAGGGCCTCTACTATAGTCAGCATTTGATTTAGACTAGTCAGGATTGAGTTTTATAAAAAAAAAAAATCTTGAACTACTAGTTTATAAAATCTCAGATTGGTGACGGCATCCACACTTCGGTGCTACACCCCAATTCCGTGGGGAAAGAAATTCCTGCACCTGGGAACCTGCCCAACTCACCCTATGATCATCGTCATCTGGCTGTTGAACTGTATTTGTTATAATTAGCTAATGAATGTTAAGAAAACAAACTAGAATCATGGCGCTTTGGGGAGGTCCACATGAGGGCACAGCACGGTCAAGGAAGAGGCTTGTGAAGGTTGGAGATATCTGTGGTCTGCAATGGTCCTCTAGAGAGAACCCACCAAATACAAGAATCCTAATGGAACTGCCATAGGTGGACCATGCTGCAGTGTCTATCACATTCCTAGCCAAGGAAATATTAAATTGTGAAGAATACCCAAGAGGGATGTGGGGTATTTATACCAGGCTACTGGGGGTGATGATTAGATTAACAAAGCGCAGAATTCCAATCTTGACAGAATGGATGATCAACTGAAATAAACAAAGTTGAATTTATTAGGGGTAAGGATTTGTTTCTAAGACAAAAAATTGGGCCCAAAGCCAAGAGCTGCAGGATAGGAAGATGTGAGTCAGCACCAGAAGCATGGAAAAATACTAGGAGATTTTAGAAAAAAGGAAGATGAGATGAGTCAGGGTGATGTGACCACCAAAATAAAATGACACAAGTCAAACTTAGCAATAAACATAATATAAAAAATAGTATCTACAATAAGGGCATACAAATCTCAACATATTTTCTTGGTATTACTATCTACTATAGCTAGATATCTTCAAAATCACCACATAAAATGATGATAGATGCATACTAAATATAATTTTGTGACAATCTCTATAACTGAGGAATTCTAATTCAACATCTATCTCTTAAACTTTCAAAATGAGCCACCATTTACAGAACTTAATCATATAGAGAATGATCAAATCAACTATTCGAACTCACCAAACTTAGGAAACCACTTGGGAAGATACCTTGAACCTAAAAAGCATTTTAAAAAGCAATGAAAATGCCCTGAGGATCTTGGAAGCATACCACTTTGAAAATGTTTAAAGAAAAATAGTCTTACTGATCCAATAACAAGTGATTTAGGAGGAAAAAATGATAAATTTCTAAAAAGCACTCAAATTGCACCACAGTAAAGAAGGACTAGACTTAGAAAGATAAACTGAGAATGAATTTTCTAGGTAACTATGTGATGAGCTAAATCAAATGGTTTTAACTGTCAGATTTAGCTGGTGATGGGACATGAAGTGTCAGGAGTCATTGATTCTCTGTCATTTGAAGTCTTGGAACAAAGGTTAGATGGTCATGACAGAAGAATAATGGATGGGGGTAAAACTAGAAAAATTTCAAGGATACTCTTGGGGTTCAGAGATTCTCCATCTCTGAGGGCTATCAATTCTAAAACAAATACTTGTCCCAATGTTTCCCACTCATCAATCACTCAGTAGAAAGTAATTATGCTTCTAAGTCAACATCCTATCTATCTACCTCTCAATTGTCTCAATGTTTATTATATTCTGCCTTGCTCTTAGCAATAAATTCATGGACTTTCTACAAAATAATAATATTTTTATAAAATAACCCTGAAAATAATCATTAATATTAAATGCTTCTAAGCATAACCCTAAAATCAGTAGCACATGCCTGCAAAAATCAGTAGCACGTACCTGCAAACACACTGTTGTAACTTCTCACAAGGGCATAATTTTTTAAAGCAGATTTTCCCCAAAATATCTCCAAGCCCTGAAAATCACCTTCAATTGTCCTGGCAAGGAATGATCATGTGGTGGTACAGTTCTGGTATAGTTGCTGTGTTTGTTTTGTTGAAGACAGGACAGGGGGAAAACATTTGCCAGGCCTCCTACTGATTTGGCTGTATTTGCTTCACGTTTTAGAAATCAATTATTCATATAATGGGTAACAGCCTAAGTGTCAAGATAGAACTCTGGTCAACATTAATGTTTCTTAAAGTTGAGCTCTGAAAAATCTTGAATACATTATTGAATTTGTCAATATTCCAATTAACTAACAGATTAACAGCTGTATATCGGGCATATTTGTTTCGGATTTCCATTTTCCTTACAGACTTATTTGGCAACGAAACATTCATTTTGTGAGAGTAAAACAACTGAATAAATAAACTTTTCAAGATCAAAAAATGTCTCTAACAGCTTTTCTTCCACAATCTCTTCAAGACAGAGTCTCAAGAAAGCAGACTTTTCAGAACACAAACTAGTGAAATTTTAAAACATAGCTTTCGTTGACTGACTTCTAGTTGACACTACTTTGCAGCTTGCTAATAATTTTCAAAATATCTAAAACAAAGCTATTAAGACATGATCAAAATTCAGAGAGGGATGTGAGTCTGGCTTTAGCATGTACATAGTTGACAAATGTTTGTCCAACTGGTTTCACTGGTTTATTGTGCTGTGGTAAAACAAAACACTTTCTATGATGTTGCCTTACAAAATGAACAATTTTGTCATTAAAAAACACTCTAAAATATGGCAACATTCTAGGTTCTCATCTATAAACTTTTCTGACATTTTGGAAAAGAACAAAATGCACAGCAAGGAGGAATCCCTGAACTGAGAGAAATGTTCAGGTTTAACTACAATTAGAATGAATTTTGTGCTAGACTGAAGTCATCTCAAATAGTCCTCGGATAACATTAAATCTCTTGGATACTGCCTTCCTTGACCAGGGGCCAAACTTTACATTCAATTTCCATGGCGGGTGGGAACAGCAGGGAACTAGGACTGCAAATCTGGAACTAAAACATTTGCTTCCCAAGCCTGATCTATTATAACTCCTATCCCCCATTTCCCTCTTTGCTGCTTTTAAAGAAGTTGTTTCATTTCTTTGGATGACAAATTAAATTAAAGCTATAATTCAGGGAATTTTAAAACTTTCTGCTCAGAATCAAAAGCTGCTTTGAATTTGTAGCTGCCACTGGAATGCAATTTATTTGTAGTGAAAACTTTTGTCTTTCAAGTACATTTGGGGGAGGGGGGTATGCCTTCTAAATTAATAAGAGTCTAATAAAACTTCACCATGGCTTTGCAGAAGAAATTTTCTTGCCATTATAGAAAAATTCCCAGGGCAATAATATGATACAAATTATCAGCCAGGACAAAACACAGAGGTACTTTAAGCCTTTACTAAGACAGCAAGTTACAATATAAATAACTGGTAAAAGAGTTCACGGTATTATTTATTCACCCTGAAAATGTGGATTCCAAGTTCCACTTTAAAAAAACAGCATACACCATTAAAAAACAGTAACTGTATCTCTAATAAAATAAATAATGTCTGACCATGATAAGAAAAGGGAAATGATAAAGCAAGTTTATCAAGAAATTTTGCTACATAATTACTGGGCTTGCAAAGCTATATTTTAGAATTCTACTTTTTAACTTCACAGTCAAACACATTCAACTCAACGAACATCAAGGAAAAGAAAAATCAAAAATGCAAAGAAGTGGTCATTAGTCCAGCTGTCCAGTACAGCTACCCAGATATTATGGCCACTTCAAAAATGGTACTGAGTGCATATTTCACAGATAAAGTATCTATATGATATATTCCCTCGAGAATGAGTAGTGGGGCCAATCATAGTCAATTACAGACATAACACTACGGGATGCAGAGGACTTCTATATGCCTCAAAAACTTTTTTTAACAAGTTTCACCAAAAAGTTCTTACTATCTCCTCAAAAACTTTTTTTAACAAGTTTCACCAAAAAGTTCTTACTATCTCCTAAAGGAGTTAGGTCAGCGCTCCTTACATTTCAGAGTTCTGGATGCGGAAATCCAAGGTTGGACTACCAGTATCAGCAATACTACAACTGTTTGAACATTTACTTTGTCATCTGGGAAAAATTAAAGAGCTTGAGACCAATGATCTCATGACAACCTTTTGTTTCATTATTAAAAAAGAAAAAGTGAAAATTTCTGTGCTAAGCATTTCAGTAGAAGTACAGCATTATGCAGATTCTGGCCCCAAAGTTAAAATTCACACACAATCCCACCTCCCCCTAGGTAAAGATACACACAGTCAACAAATCTACTGAGCACTTAAAATCTGCGAGGTCTGGTACTGCTGGTGGACTTCGCCCAAGTTCTGATCAAGACATAATAGATGTCCAGGAAATATTTTCTCTTTGATCAGAGAGAGCAGCAGTCTTCATTCCTTTCTCTTCTCACTCCAGTGTCTTCAAATGAGAAAGTGACCAATGAAACTACAGTTATCTTAGGATCCTGAGACTTATGAAGATCCTGATATACACTAATACAGAACATGGATACAACATAAGTGCTTAGTATCATGGCTAAATCATCAAACCCACACTGAGACCAACTTCTTCCAGATTTTTAATTAAAAAGAAATAAACATAGTTTGCCATGTTTAATCAACAATCATTTGCCAGAAGTCAAAGCAACTGAGAATATCTGTGTGTATATATATATGTACGTATATATACGCATATATATTTGTGTATGTATGTGTGTGTATATATATGTGTATATATGTGTGTATATGTGTGCATACACATTGCTTATATATCATTTGATAGTTCACAATTACCATCCACCATTCAAACTTAACAAATATTCCATTTTTCTGGTATTTAGCTTAACAATCCTTTTCTTTGAATACTAAAAGATATAATTAAGTACACCTTTAAACAATTTCTACCCTATTTCTCATATTCCCTTTCAATAATTACCACCATATTGAAGATGATGTGGTCCTTCATCCCAAGATTTTATATTTTGATTTTTTTCTATATAAAATAAACATTATATATTTACAACTGACTGAAATATAAGCTAAGTCTCATTCTGCAAGTTACACTTTTATCCAATAGGTTAGGTTTCCATTGACTGAAGAATCTCCCCTTGGGGTATTGATATTTGTTTCTAATTTTGTGCTTGACATGCATTTATTAACATATAAAACTAAAAGCTATTGCTTAGTCTTTTAATGACATGCTAAATAGGAAAAAAATAAAGGAAACTTGAAGTACAGTGTCTCTCCTAAAGTCTATTAGGATATGGTAAGAAAAAGAGGCTTCCAGGCTACCAAAAAACATGCTGTTTTTAGGAAAGCACAACAGTTTCCCAATGTTCTATTCCCACCAGCTCCAGGTATTTGTAAGTTAGTATCAGGATCACCAATAAATTATTTCCAACATTAAAGGGCAAAATAAAATGTGCATCAATGGAGTCCTAAACAGCTACGTCACCTCCACAAGAGAGACATTTATATTGGGTTAAAGGAAGACTAGATCGATAAACACTTTAAAGCCACTGGGCTGGGCAAAGACACAAAGATACAATTACAGAAACACCAAAAGATTTCAGCTTGAGACAATGCAGCTTAGTTTGTGAAAATGTTGCTTCAAACCTTGCAATCCTGTCATGAACATTTGGAAACCAAAGCAATTACCCTTTAGCGAAGGTAAAAAATAAAGAGTGAGGTTGCTTTTGCAGCAAATCAGCAGACCTCAACCGTAATCCCATTCTTTAAAACATTTCTAAAGACATCCCATTGTCCTTGAGACAAAAAGAAAGCCTTCAACATTGTCTACAGAGTTCAGAATTATATGGCCTCTGTTCACCTTTGGCATGCATATCTGAGATTACTCTCCTTTTAAAGCTACACCTTCAGTCACATCAGACTTTTACCCTTTCTTTTAAGGAGCTCTTAATTCCCATGGTGTCTTTGTAAATCCCTTCTCAAGCATTTCTCCTCCCATCTCCACCCCATCCACATTTACCTTCCTAACTTCCTCTCAGTTTTCAAAGTTTACTTCAGAAGCCCTGTTAACATTTCTGAGTAGATGAGATCTTCTTGTGATACCTTTGTAATACCCATCACAATGACAATTATATGCTTAATGAATGCCACCTGCACTAAACTACACAGGCTGGAAGGGAGTATGCTTTGTCTTTTTTATCATTATATTTCTAGAAACTGGAAGAGTGCCTGAAACATATCAGGTGCTCAAGTAACTTTAAAAAAACATGAAAAAGGTTACAAGGCAAATTTTCACAAGTTTTGACACACAGTAGATATTCTATAAATGCTTGCTGAATTAAAAAAAATCTCAAATAATACCAAGTACTAAGTAGGAAGCAATTGGCAATCCAAACACAGGCTTGACACCTCTATAAAATACAAATACTGCAGATTGCGTTCAGGTCTTTTCTTCCTCAGAAATATGACATAGCACTATGGCAACCATCATGGTCAAATTAAATGATTTCATGTGTCCAGTCACTGCTCTCTAGATGATATGCACACAGTCTATATTTCTATTAACATGCATTTGTGCTCTATTTTTATGCAACATTACTTGAATGAAACTAAATTTGTAGGTTTTGTTTTTTTTTTTTCCTTCCTGGCTACCTGAAAATCCATTGGCATCAAGAACAACACAGACTGCATCAAGTTTTTTTTTTTTTGTTTTTGTTGTTTGTTTGTTTGTTTGTTTTCAGACTAGAAAGTTCATAATCCAGCACAACAAAGGGTCATTGATGCCATTTGTCCTGGAAAGGCAACAAGACCTGAAGGGGGAAAAAATTCAGGGAAAGTTAGCTAAAATGTGTAAGATTACCAATGTCATTTCTGTATTTGGACTTCAAATCCAGTTGGAGATGGCAAGACAACTGGATTTGACATGAATTAAAATTCCTTGGATTATGCAAAGAACCAGACAGATACTTGAAAGATGTGGCCTTATGGAAAGAAAAAGATCTCAGGGAAACAGCAAAAGAAAAGCAAGAACAGAATGAAGAAAGGGACAGCAAATTTGGGGCTGGCAAAGAGGAAGAGTATACAGATTCTGCTGTGACACAAAATCACTGTAGATGATCTTGAGAGTAATATATTAAAAGCTTTGAAATAATAAAATAAGACAAGGTACAATAAAGGTTAAAGAATACAACATTTAATAGAGGCCATTAAATATTTATAAATTACATTTTTGAATTGGCAGTTTATACTACTGCAATTCAATTTTTTTCTCATCTTTTTTTCCTGAAGTAGAAAACATAGATTCTGTGTCACCACAGATTATAGACTTACTGTCTATTTACTTATTAACTTAACAAAGACTTTCATTGCTCTTGGTACTGTTCTAAGAACCTTACAAATATGAGCTCATGTAATCTTCTTAAATTAGCTTAAGGAGCTGAATCAAATAAATAACTACTATAAATAGCACTAAGTTGATATGCATAACTTTCCTTTAAAATTACATGGATCAATTAAGGATGACATTTGTCAAAATAAGCTAATGGCACATTTATTAGTATTAATTTCTGTCACAGAAATTATAATATCCTAACCAAAGCTAGGGTTGTTTTGATACCTCTTTACATAAAGTCAATGATCTCTTCACTTGTAAAATATTTTTTTAAATATTCACAAATTAACAAAAATGTGGATGGCATAAATTCTCTCCCAATGAAAACAAAAGAAAAAACTCTAAAAACAAAATTCAAACAAACAAAACCTTAGTAAATAACTCTTGGCTATGCACAGAGTATGAAGACGCCTTTTTTCAACACTCATGAGTGATCAGAACAACTGATTTTGAATTTCCTTCAAATTCTAGCAATCTGTTTTCACAATATTACCATGAAAATAGCTCTAGCACTAGGACTAGGTTCCATTCTGATTGTGGAATTAGGTAAGAACACTGAAAATCTACCTGAATCAATAAGGTCCTTGGTTCTCAGTGTAAACAAAAACTAAAGAAGGTTGATAAAATCACTGCACAGTCAATAAATTAAAAAGGTTTTAGTCTCACTGCCATGGACAACAATGACACCATGTAGAGAAACATCAGTATCCAAATAACACAAAGGTTGGGCTCCACATTAAACCTTTTATTAATCAAAGTTCTCATGCACGGTGTTATGATTTGGTTTTCTAAGTGTTTAATTACTTTTCCCATTTTTGTTTTCCTAAAGATTACTGAGAACACCACTGCATTTCAGTAAATTGCAAAATTTTAATCATTATATTAGGCAGAAGAAAATTCCCAAATTACTAGCTCAGAAAATTACAATATTCTGAATTTCAGTCTTTTGAATAGTTTGGATACTGAATATGTAGTCTAAGGATTATATGAGCGCTCATAATATATCCTAATTAACTGCACATATTTTGAGGACTCACTCCATGTACAATGTATCTGTTTTAACCCAACCATTTCTAGCCCTCATTGTAAATATTAAATATTAATATTTCTTCCTCAATTACACCAAGACCCTACAAATTTAAAAGCCTTTAAGATGGTCAACCTTTTACAAACATAGTTACCACTAACCCTACCCCATAACAAGCTTCTTTAATTTTTCAAAACTCTGCATCTCTGATCTATTCTCCTTAATATCAAAGGTTAAAATTAACACAGGCTGTGTAGAGATGGTCCCTCTTGGATTTAAAAGGCAGTATCATTTGACACACAGACAGTGAAAGCTCTGAATAACATCAAACATGAAACCTGTCTAAGTTTGGACACTTATTGAGTAAACTAAGGTGATTTTCTTAGCTTCTGTGAGCCCATTTTCCTCATGTGCTGACAAGGGGAGATGCTGTAACTTACCTTGCATGAAAGTGAAAAAGAAGTAGGTACTGTACCTTCAAAGTTTTTAGCTATACACAGAACAAAACTAGCTTACTATAGTAACTTAATAAGGTATCATGGTGACCTAATTTTCAGTGCTTTTGGGGTTTTATATCATACTCTCAGCATGCATTTAGACCATTTATTTATATTATTAGACCTAGCTATAATTTCAAACTATAAAAAAATTATAGTGTTGGATTCAAGTCATAATGTCAGCAATTTTAAAAATTACGTTATGCAAATTCTTTAACATCATTACACTGCAATCCTTCCAACAATAAAATAAAGCAACAGAGCTCCCTGATATCTTCTCTGGCACTAAAATGGATATACAAAACTTAAGATTAAATATGTTGGTTTAATTAGTAAATTTTCAGAGAAAAGGAGACTGAGCTGCAGACTGTATTACTTCCATAATATGAATAAGCCTCCAGACATCATACTAATCTGCACACACATTTGGCCATCAATAAGATATTCCAACTCCCAATAAGCAAGAGCTCATACTATGGCCATGTCAGAGAGAATTTCAAATAGCTCATCAGGAAGGTCCTATACATTCAACCAGAGAAGAAAAATCAGTCCATCCAGTAATTAAGAAATACTTTCTACTCCCACCAAAGATGTGCAATGATTTGAAGCAAATGTTGCTGTATAATTACATATGAACATAATTGAAGCTCTCCATCTCTGCAAATCCTTTCATGTGAGTAAATGATTTGAAATGGAATGCAAAATTAAAAATATCTTTTTTTAGTAGATCATTAAAATTATACTCTGGACTCTAAAACTTAGCAAGAAATGAGAAATATTCAGTGGTATGTAGTAAGAAGATGAAAAGGTAGCACACATTTAAAAACCAGCAGCCAACATATTAGTAAAGGCAGTTGCTAGAGCAACATCAACATGGTATTTAATGATTCTAATGTATAAAAACAGAAAGCACATTGTATGTGCCCACATATTTTTCTATCATAATCACCCTTTTAATCTAAAATCTTCATAAGCAAGGAAGGACACATCAAAACACAGTGGTGTCCATCAAAGATCAAACCACAATGAAGACACAGTCCATTATCTTTCACTAAATGAAATAACATTCAAATTATATTGCAGTATAGGCTAATGGGTTTACTTAAATATCTTCTATTGTAATGAAGTTTCAAGAACAACTGTGTGCAAATTTACACAATTTTGTCCATGATATGGCAACACAAGTTGCCACTTCACTGAAACTTACTATAATCATCACTCTGAAAGTGTTTGAAGCTATGGTAAAAGTTTTAATTCATTTTTATTTATGTGTACGCTTTCACTTTCTACTATTGAAAAAACTGGGTTAATCTCCAGCAATAAATATGGGTGTATGTGTGCATCTCTGTTTTGTGTTTTCTTTTTTTTGAGATTAGGTCTCGCTATTTTTGCCTGTGGAACTGCAGGCTCACGTTGCCCGGGGTACCACAGACTCAAGCAGTCCCCAGGCTCAGCTTCCCAGGACTCTGCAATTACAGGTGCGTGCCACCATGCCCAGCTATTTTTTGGGACTAGGTCTCACTATGTTGCCCCCAGCAGGACTTGAACCATGATCCCCAGTCCCAGTCACACTCCAAAGGCTGGTGCTTACAGGCGCACACCACCGTGCCCGGCTTGTGTGTTTTCTATTACCAAGTAAACAAATTGGGAAGACATAGTGAGGAAAGGTTAACAAAAACACAAAACCTTACAGAAACAGGAGAAACAAATATACTTATCAAGGGAAATTTTCCATTTCTTAAAATTCAGTCTTCACAAAGAGTCCATTTAATTATATGAATTATTATGCATTCATAGTATTTATGAAAACACAAATTTAGAAGAGCTCCTTTTTTGTGTTGCTGTATTTTAAATATATGATAGGTATTTTATTTTATTTGTTTTTTTCCCATTCTACACAGTTGAGGTGACAGGCTATTTGGAAGAGAAAGGGTTAGAAATGGAAGCAATTACCTATAAAATGCCTGAAAAACAGAAGAGGAATAAGCAGAGACAGAAAAGGAGGAAGTGGTGAAAATGCTACAGGCCACGGTGGCTCGTGCCTGTGAGCTTCAGCCTATGAAGCGGATGCAGCTAGGGATCGAGGTTCGAGTCCCACTCAGGACAACATAGCTGGGCACGGTGGTGCACACCTGTAATCCCAGCTACCTGGGAAACTGAGGCTGGGGATTGCTTGAGTCTGTGGTGCCCTGGGCAACGTGAGCCTGCGGTTCCATGGGCAAAAATAGCGAATCCTAGTCTCAAAAAAAAAAAGTAAAAATGTTTTGTACAAAAGCAAAATCTGCAACTTAAAACGCTCAATCTTGCCACTGCCATGTCCCTCATGTTGGCGCTGATTGACTCTGGAGTCCCATGGCTAACTGGAAGCTCTGCCTGCGCTTTCCATTCAGGTTCAACAGGAAAATAAGAAAAGAGGACAGGCCACCACATATTTCCAATTGTTTTTGTCCCATTATAAATACCTTCTGTTTCCAGTTCTATTCATAGATCAAAAAAAAGCATCAAAATTACTTTAGTGATGAAGTTTGAATCAGTTTTATAAAGTTCCTCTTAGTTTCCTACCATCAAAGGAAGAGCCAAATTATAATGTGACCTATAGGGGTTTCAAAGTTGCATATACATTTATTTTAATAAATTATTTCCCTGAAAATAATCTCATTTATAAATAGCTTCCTCCCTTACTTAAATAGAAAGCCTGAAATTCAAATACAAAGTTTAGCCACCCTATATCATAGCATCTGTGGCACTCATTTCAAACATCTTTTTAATAATAATTTCCCCAGCCATTTAATTTTATTGTTTTCTTACAAGCATGGAATTCCTTTTTGCAAATTTCAAATTCATTCTTTATCTTTCCCTTATATAAAACACTTGCATCACTCCTTTTCTGCATACTGCTGTATGTGATATGTTACTTTTCACCTAAATACCTAAATACCTAGTGAATGTTTCATGTTTATGACTTCAACACATTTCTACCAAGTGTCTTCTATGTACTAGGCACTTTGATAGATGAGTTTTAAAACAATCCTGACTGAATTACTACAAAAAGTGGAATTCTACTTTTTCATATATTCAGGTCACATTTTGACCTAAATCTAATCACCAAAGTTATCAGCAAAAATGGCTCTGGACTCCACTAATGAACCCAGCTTGTTCCATATATTACTGTGTATTCTCTTTCCACAGACCATTTCTGTGATAAAAGTTATAAGGCCCAGGTAGAATGTCTTAATAAGGCATTAAAAGGGAATTACATAAAATTACATAAAAGACATAAAAGGGAATTACAACTAGCACCTAGGCAGTGACTAAATATTTACATAATATACTTCCTCTTTGGTTGGGGGAAGCAGGAGAAAAAGAATAACAAGAGGGAAAAGGTAAGATGAGACACAGAGATAGAACATAGTCAAGGCAAGAAATCTCTACCCTTCCTCTTCAGCTCAGGAAGATACTCAAGATTAGAATATGAGCAAATGAACACATAGCTACCTATCCCCCTTCTTGATAACAAGGATCCTGGGTGTTTTCGTGTGCAAATTATGAATGAGAGCAACATTAGAAGGAACCAACTATCGAGATTCAAACCCTCAGGTAATTGTGTCTTCATCAGCTGCAGATTTTCACTATCTCTGAGCCAAAGAAAGTATCTAAGCTAATGATTGCCTATTCACACTTAGAAATATTAACTAGCTAAATACTTAGTTTTCATTGCCCATTAAATTGTATTTAACAAATCAGGAACTGTGAAAATTTGGTTTGGTTTTTACATATAGGGCAATATACACACCTGGAAGTGTAATGATGAAATTTAAAAAAATCAGTTGTTTTAAAATATTTAAATAAGACTAACAAAATATGTTATTTTGTATATGATAAAAAGTTCCTATTACAAGCTCCTGAACATATCACAGTCAAAGAAACAATCAATGATCATATTTACGATACTCAGTAATGTGAAGGGGTACATCTGATACAGCCATCCCTTGGTATCTCTTGAGCACTGTTTCCAGACAACCCCCACTTATAACAAAATTTAGGGACACTCAAGTCTCTTTTATGTATTTTTATACAGCACTTTCATATAGTTTATGTATATGACTTCCTTGACTTTTGATCCTCCTGGATACTTTTAATCATTTCTAGATTTCTTACAGTACTTGATACAGTATAAATGCTACGCAAAAAGATGTTATACTATATTGTTTTAGGGAGAAAGGACAAAGAAAAACAAGTCGAAGGGGAGGGTGAGATAAAAAAACAAGTCTGTATGTTCAGTAGAAACACCACCATCACAGGCCTGACTCCCTAGTATTTTCAACCTGTGGTTGAATTGCAAGATGGGGAAACTTCAGATATGATAGCATACTACTTACTTCAATGACGAAGGTAAATATGGAATCCATTTAGAACATATTCCCACCAATTTAGTAAATGAAATATCTCAGATTATAAAATGTTTATATTATATTAATAGGAAGGTTGATGAAAAATATCCTTTCCCAGAAACATGAAAGAAGAACTATCAGGGGTTAATTTCATTTCCATCAAAAGAATGCTGAGGCAAAAGTTAAAAATGTTTAGAATTTCCTAGGCTTTCTTTCAACATCACTTCAAGAAAAGCCTTTTATATGCCTCCTTCATTCATTCCCTTTTTTGTCATTTTCTAGTATTTTCCCCAAATCGGCCTCAAGACTGGATTACGCATTACCTCATTACTCCTGAGACTAACAATAATCTGTCTGATCATAACTCGATGACCACATGGAAAAATAGAGAAAACTACATATTACAACATGCTCAGTCAACTGTACGAAGACAAAACAACTACAAAATAAATATAACACAGTACGATAGCCACTAATATTTTTAAAAAATGATTTCACGAAAATGTCTTCTGTTTTCAGTAGCACTGTCAATATTCTCTTCTCTACTTGCCACTGAGAACCTGAAAATACTGAGAAATCAAATTTGCTACAAAATCATCCAGAACAATTTACTGGTCTCAGATGTGCTGGTAAATACCTTATCTTAATGATACTGCATTTCAATCAGTAGCTCATGAAGGGTGAATAGTCCTTGTGAACCCTTCCTCTGAAAAAGCAAGAAATACAGGCTACCGAAGCATACTTTTCCCCAAAGAAAGCAATTTCTTTAAGCATTTTCAGGTTGACAGCAAAATTAAACAGTAGTTTTCATATACCCACTGTCTCTCCAACCCTGACAAACACTGATGAACTTTCAACATTCCACCCGAGTCAGTATATGTGTTACATTATAGTCACTGAACTTATATTAACACATTTTTATCACCAGTCTATTGTTTACATTAGATTCACCATTGGTACTTTACATTGTATAGGTTTTGATAAATATAAAATGACATATCTGCGATTATGGTACGAAAGCTAGTTTTATTGCTTAAAAAATCTGTAGACTCTGCTTATTCATTCCTTCCTCCCTCTAACTCTTGGCAACTACTGCACTTTTTACTGTCTCCATAAATTTACCTTTTCCAGTGTCATATTATTGGAATCAAACAATATGTAGCCTTTTCAGATTGGATTTTTTTCACTTGTAATAGGCATTTAAGTTTCCTCCATATCTTTTCATGGTTTGATAGCTCATTTCTTTTTAACATTGAATAATATTCCATTGTACTAGATAGAATACTTTTGATGAAAATTTTACAGCAGCTTGAAAGATGTACAAGGCAGAGTCCACCTCTATCTTACACATAGCAGGTATTAAAGAAATGCTGAATGACTATATTCCTGACTAGGTGAATACACAAATGAAATTACTTAATCTTTATGTCTCACTTTCCTCACCTGTAAAATGAGGTTAAAACTTTCTTCCTAACAACTGATGCAAAATAGATAAATTTATTTTAAAAAGAGATTATTCTCAACTGTCACTATTCCCATAAGTTGACTTAATTAAACAATATGATCAATTTAGAGTCATGAATTTTTGTGCTCCAGGAATAAAACTGGTGAAGGAAGTAGGAAAGCCAGGTTCAAACTAGTGTGAGGTGCCTAAAGTATAAAATTTAATGTTCTCACTCCTATTTGCTGTTGGCTGTGTCAGGATTTAAAATGTCTGTAATAGATGAGGGAAAAGGACAATACTGAATATGCCTGAATATAAAACTCCAGAAGCCAAGTCCACAAATAAATTGAACCAGTAAAGGATGAGAAAGCTTTGGTTTAATTACAAAAACTGTGATTTTTTTGTAATGTGATTTGAATTATTCACAAGTTTACTAAGAACTAGCTATTTCTCAAAAAATTAACCCATATAGTATATTAATATGTAAGGTATATTAATTAGACATAAGGTGAATTAATGGAAAGATATTATGATATATAAAACAGTACTAGGTTATCAACATTTCTATGTCTGAATACTATACTGAAAAAAAGACCCACAGTCAGCTGGAGATTTTCTAGAAACTGACAAGGGAAAAAAAGGCTCCGGCACCATCTTATCTAAATGGTCAAAAATTGAGTGACATTAAGTCTGATAAAAGAGTTACCACATTATAAGATAAGTTAATATTCATAGTAATGAGAAAGACAATTAACTTCCCATTGAAATAAAAAACATTTTAATAACTAGAGTGCTTCAAGAGTGGAAGAAATTATCTCCTAAGTAAAAAACTCCCTTTCTATGCAGCATTTGGACAGGGACTAAATAATGACTGCTAAGCAATATTACAGATGCTGCTAACTCTAGCCTTTTCTTCACCTCTAGGATGAAATATAAACAAATCAGAAAACCAAGTGAAACAATACTTCAACACTGCCAAATAGCCATCAGGCTTTTTCAAGTAGTATTTAGAAAAAGTTATGTGTCTACTGTGAATTAATCAATATATCTATCTTTGCACTGCACAATTAGAAATAATATAAATGAATGATAGTGGTAAGACAGTATATCCGCTACAACTATCTCAAATATGAGATGAAGACTATGGCTGCACATTTAGTGATCAAATTACACACTTCATATTTTCATCTAAATTAACTTGCATTCCATGAGGTTCAGAGCAGATCTCTTTGTAGGTAAGCCCCATCAGATCATAAAATTCTAATAGACTAAACATAAACAAGTAACTGAAGGATGGTAGAAAATTCTAGATAACTCTTTAATCACAAAGTATTCATTAAGCTACTATTAATGGCATTGCCTTAATTAGTGTTATAAAGATTCATTGAATCTTAAAAATGTGACAATCAAATCTGAGGAGGCCCCTCTTGACAATTTATTTATAATAACTAGATCACCTACACCCAACACCCATGCGTACTGTTACCAATGATCTAGAGAAACTGGAAATCTACCTCTATTTTGGGCTATGGCATGTGGTCAGATGCATGGAAAGAATGACGCAAAATTCTATTATATATTTGAGAAGAATGGAAGCATTAAAAGCCACTAAGCCACCTATCACTGTTTTAGACCTTCCTTAAATAAGAAAAGTTTTAATTTTACTGAGTGTTACTGAGCAAAATTTACATTAAGACCAAAATTTACATTAAGAAGAACATAACATCAGCAAGGACAAAAAAAAAATCATTTTTATAATATACATCATCTGGAAGTATTTAATTGTTTTTTTCATTGATTTACTTAAAGCATTAAAAAACAGTCCATCAGCAGTTCTATCGCAATTACTAAAATAAAGTAAAAAAATAAAACACCAGTTTGGGACATCCAATAGCTAATACCGTAGGTCTAAAAATGATAAAATATTTATATGAAGAAAAAATGAGAAGCACCAAAAACTAGGACTTGGGGAAAAATCAGCAATTTTACTCTCATCTTAAAAATCACAGTTCTAGCCGGGCATGGTGGCACATGCCTACAAGCGGCAGCCTAGGAAGCCATGGCCAGGACCAGGGATGGTGGTTCGAGTCCCAACAGGGGCACGCAGTGAGACCTAGTCCCAAAAAAATAAAACTGGGTGTGGTGGCATGCGCCTGTAATCCTAGCAACCTGGGACGTTGAGGCTGGGGATTGCTTGAGTCTGCAGTACCCCAGGCAACGTGAGCCTGTGGTTCCACAGGCAAAAATGGAGAGACCTAATCTTAAATTAACTAATTAATTAATTAATCAATTAATTAAAATAAAATCACAGTCTGGCTCATTTCTTCCTTGAAGGTATAAATGTAACCAAAATATGCTGCCTGATATAAAAAAGAAAATGCTAGCAATAGAGAAGACAGAAGTTAGATTCCTGATTTTCCATTACCATAAAGCTCAGCCTACGAATTTAAAAATGACGGCATACATCAACAAGCTGAGTGAAAGATGAGCATTTTGCTGACATCTGAATGTAGACATCCCTACTTCCATGTAAACCTGGTTGATTAGATGGTAGTGACAACTGTAAGACTCTGGTTCAGTTGCCCTTTACTTCTTTGCATTTTCTTACTGGCAGGCCCACATTTGGTATCATATACCAGTGTTTCTTGGATGGGTAGGCTGACCTTTGTGATAATGAAAAGTTTTAAACTCTTATTTCTATCTTCTTTATTGCAGAGAGGCAAAAGGCAACTGATCCAGGGTTTAAAAAGATAACAGTTATCAGGGTCATCTCATCAACTCAGACTCTTTTGCAAGAAACAGCCCATGATATGAAGAAACTTTAGTGCTAGTTTCTTCCTTTATAGCCTCATTGTGCTCAGTCTCACTGAAGAATGAGACAAAGTTTAATGACTAAAAACACAAACTAATGAATAACAGGGAAAAAAATTTGATCCCAAGAAGTCACAGTAGCAAGCACTGACACAGTCTTTTTTTCCCTTGCCAAGGGCAGTAGATTTTAACAGAACAATGGCCTTTTGTTATTCCACTTACAGAGACTCCCATAGAAAAATTATTGTGTGATATAGGTCAAACAGCATCAGAGACTTACAGGCTCAATTCCTCAAAGAATATTACATAACAATAAAATAAAAGCAAAATGGTTTCAGGAAAAGTAGAAAACTTCCTTGCTACCAGGTAAAATACAAAATTGGCTTTCATATAAGAAAGAAAATTTCTTTGTTTGTTTGACTTTTGTTCTGATAGCTTCATATACTGTGCTACAGCTATTCCAACAATTCAATATAAACTTTTTCCTAGAGTATGGAATAAGCAAAAGAAATATTTTATTTGTCCAGAGAAATCTTAACTCATTCTTTCTTCCAAGAGATGATTTAATCTCTGGTTTTTCCAATCTCTACTAAATATTTCTGATAATTGGAAATTTACTAGCAAGCCCTGCCCTTTCCATTTTTACAGAGTACAATGAGTCAAAAAAATTTTCTCCTGTTCTCAGCCACATGTTATTTGAGGTAAAAATAGCAGATTCCAGGCCCTGAGATAATGGAAATCCCCTCCACATATACCTGGGAAATTAATGTTAGTCTTGCATACTGGATACATTCTCCATCTTATTACAGAGTCATCAAACTCTCAAAGACCACAACCACTCAAATCATCACCAGAATACTATCTCATCATGAATGCTTTGTAGATTTTCTAGCAACCTCTTAAAATATCAGTGGTCCTCAAGGGATTACTGAGTATTAAAGTATCTCCTGATTCTAGAGTGAGGCGGAGTATGGAGTACTTCATTGAGTACCACTGACTGTCTTTCACTTTAAATGAAGTCTTCCCAAATGAAGCTTAATGCATGTCATTTTGAAGTGACTTATATATCTTTAATATTCTGAGTTTCATCATCTTTTATTGTAAGTTTAGTATTTTTAAATAGAAAATAAATATTCATTTCAAAAATGAATAAGAATACCTAGCACACACAACTCAACAAGATTTTTTAAATGGACTGTTTTGTTCTGTTTTACACAGAACAAAATCTGTTCATTCAAATGCCATCTACAATCATTTAATAATGTCTATCTGAAACTTCGCTCAAGAAAATATAAAATTGAGCACAATCTGAGGAAAGATTTGTAAAGACAATATAGATTATTAGAATCCTTGGCAAGTAGAGATAGAAAAAGACTTTCTCAGATTAAACCACTCCCAACCCAGCCTCAACCAATATACCATGAAGAAGAATCATCCTGTATAATGGAAGTTAATGAAACACATTATTCTCTCCGGGGAATGGGCAGTATTATCTTTCACAGTGATTCAACATGTCAATCTAAAACATATTCAGCTTTCTAAATTTGCTAGGTCACACCTTCACTATACAGTTAATTAAATCTTTAGGCTACAAACTTCCATTTCTGCTTCTTCCTGGGATCAGTAAGCCAAAAAAAAAAAAAAAAAAAAAAAAAAAAAAAATGATATTGAGCAGAATAGTTGCCAACATCAATAAAATTTGAAGGAGAGATTTCTCACAATGGAATTGACTATTATAACCCCTTTAACATTCAAGGATAATAGGGAATTCAATTTCTGACCTCAGATGTCAGAGGAACTACACTTTCCCCTCAAATGGTAAATATAAGGTCAAATCAAATGTCACAGGCATTCTTATCCTCTGAAGTCTGTAAGGAAGAGGATTTTTAATATTTTCAAATATAATAATCACGCCACGAATTAGTACAGATCAGCCTGGTTGTCAGAGTCATGAAGCCCACACAGTAAATCCCCAAGAAATCATTACCAATAAATATAAACTAAGCCTCATAAGTATTTTTTAATACAGATAAACTTCAGTACTTAGAGCAAGTTAAATGAAATCAGTAGACACAGTATCTCTGATAGTGAAATACACACAGAATTGCAGGCCATAGATTCTAACTAAATAAGGAACATTATTAATATACAACCAGAAGAGAGTAGAATTTACAGACTACAAAAGGAAAAGGTACAGAGAAATGACCATGACAAATTTGAACCCATGGATGAAAGGGATAAAATAAGGCAAGGAACTGGGAGTAAAATTTATTATAACTCTGATACCTTGGCAAAGATAAATGGATTAGCATCTAGTAATGAAGTGTCTGAGGTTGACCCCCACTCATGAAATGAACCATGAAAATTCCCCAAAAATGCATGCATGAAGAACTATAGTTGAAATTATATATGAAGCCTTTAAGGAAAAGGCCAAACTGATGTCTCTCATGTTACTACTTTTAGAAAATCCCATTGATCATCTCCAAATCTAAAGGCAGAATCTGCCTTGCCTCCTCCCTTGTGTTCTTGTCAATTATATTTGACACCCAACCCTTTTACAAATAATGGTGGTTTATATCTACTATCTTTATTCTTTTTCTTTCATGTCAGTGATTCTCAAACTGCATGCTAGCTATTTCCACCTGGATTTCACAGAAATACTTCAAACTCATTTTTGAAGGTCAACTGCTCTTTATTTTTTTTTTTAAAAAAAAGCTTCTCAAATATATCTGCCTATTTCTGTTAGCAGCATCTTTATTTTCAGTGACAACTCCTTGTTTACTCCAATCTTATTCATTTGTATTCAAAGACAAACAATTCAAGCAACATCCCATCTTTGGTATCTATTCTTTAGTTTCCTCCCACTAATAATTGGTAAATATGATTCTCATGAGCTCTGTGTTTGATTATTAATATGACCCCTAATTTATTCGCCATCTTATTATTACTTATGTGTTTCCTGTCTAATCCTCCCTAAATACTACATACAACAAGACTTTAACTCTAAGGCATGTGATGACTATGGAACATCCTGGCTCAAAATTCATTCATGATTTCTTCCTACATATTAACATAATTCAGTTAAAAAAATACTAAAGTGAAGGTCAGGCAATTGCCTTAAAAATATTGGATGGTTTAACACTTGGTAAAGAGAACAGCTGACTTGTGTAGCTTCCTAAGGCTTAGTAAGGAAAATGTGAAGGGAAGAATATTTTTACTCAGTATAAAAGAGCAATTATTAAAGATGTCCAGAAATATATCAGATAACAGGATAGTTCTCCATAAACACAATTTTGAAGTAGAAACTATATAGTGTTTGCTAGAGATGCTAACAAATTTTAAAATACACTGGCTGTACTAAGTACAATACATTTGAGTTCCCATGCGTTAACAGGGAAAGGATCCTAGTAAACATTATTGCAGTGAGGCTAGGTCTGTTATGTGTGTGAGTCTTTCATTCACAGAATTAAAAAAAAAATGGATGTACGGTATGATTGCGATCAAGTAAATCATATATATATGCTCAAATTTTACAACCAAAAATATAAACTATTATTCAAGGGTTAGGGATTATAAAGTAGTTTTACTACTGTTAAATTTGATTTTAATCACAAGAAAATGTTCTATATCAGTCACATTTTTGCAAAAAACAAAAAACAAAAAACACCTAGTTCTCAATATTTTTCATGGGATTACCTGATTTTTTATAAAAGAAACTTAAAAACTAAAGAAAAGTGAAAAAGAGAGGGAAGGACACAAAACCAGTGAAGAATTCATACTCTAATATGGTCATTGATCTCAATAACCCTAGAGACAATCTTATCAAATATAGAAGATAGCCTCAAAATTCTATCTTTAATTTTTTATATAGCTATTTCCCATGACACAGAGAATATTCAATAGATTAATGAAACTTCACTTGATTTTAGTCCTACTCACATTTTTAAGTTTTTGATGTCCCTGTAAATACCCCTTTCATTACAAACTGTCAGTTAAATCTGCTGACATTTTCCATTCAAGGGAGAAGTTGTACTACATGCAGATTTCCAATTTGGACATTACTACAATTTCCTACCTCCAAAGGGATTATTTTTTAATCCCCAAGGAATGCAAATATTTGCAAATCAATTTTCTTTATATTATCAGAGATATAATTAAAATAACAACCAGTGATGACTAATTTAAGACAACTCTACAATTGAGTTTACTTACAGTGTTTCAGTTATTGAGATACAGTAGCTACTGAGGAATAGAAGAGTATTAACATTCTAAAATTTCAAGTATGTCAAAATCCCTTTGGAATAGAGCATTCGGCAGAAAACTTCAAATAAACCTCAATAAAACATAGTAAGCCATTTTACCTGCAGCAAGGATGTTATATGAAATCTTACATATCACATTATGAAAGGTTCCTTCATTCAATAAAACATATAAATGCTTACATTGTAATTTTGAAATATTATATTTTGAGTTTCTAAAATAATTTGCAAATACAAGAGACTTCAGATCTGTCCTTCCCGGGGAAGCAACAATTTAAACACTTTTTTTCCCCAAGTATTCCTTATATACATTTATACTAACTTTTCCTATTTGTAGTTTTTGTAACAACATTTAGAATTTTATGCCTCATATTAGCTTATAATATGGATCAGAGTCAAACTAACACCATTTTGTGAAATATGTCAAAATGGTCTCTCCAAAGAGTTAGATAGGCTATTCACACACAGTATGTCCAGAGTAGGTCTCTTGAAGTAAGTATTGCCTTGGTAAGGGAAGCTAAAGTCAGTGAAGGTCCATCAGACTGGACCATGGCAAACCTGTTACCATTTCCTAAAGAATGTAGATTATTTTAAAAGCAGTAAAGGTTCTAGAGACTGTAAAGGGTTCTTGTCTTTGTCTCATTCCTTTGCCCTATTTTCTAGTCAAAAGAAGCAACCAGTACACCCCCTTCTAAACACCTAGAAAAATGTAGTTGGGAAGGAGTATTGCCCAGGTGTGATTTTTTCAGGGTATCTATTTGAGAATTTCATCTTTCTATTTTCAGAATAAAGATGAAATTACTCTCTCTTTGCCATGTGAAGTTTTTCCTTCCTCTAAATTTAATGCCCCAGATCCTTTAGCACAGGAACACAGACTTACATATACCTGGTCTACCATTTTACTTTATAATTTAAAACCATATAAACCCACCATACATGTTAGATTTTTTATTTGCTAATATGTATGATACAGTTTTGATTACTCATCAATAAGAAGAACCCAAAGGGGAATTTTCCCTGAATTCTGACAAATAAATTTCACCCAAATCTTATTAATTCATTAAATTAATTTCTACAAGGACAGATTTTTCTGTACCACAATGTCAAGAACACAGTAGGTATTTAATAGTTTTCTCACATAAAGTGAATAAAAAACAGTTGACTTCTGTTTCATAAAAACCTGATTGGAAAATAGAAAAAAATTCATGGTTTCAAAAGAATCTTGTATACTCAATTTGGGGATCAATATTTTGTATGGGAGATGTTTGTTTTGTTTTCTAGTAGTTACTATGGCAAATTATAGTTAATTACTACATTCTCTAACACAGCACCCTTGGCTTTTACATGAAAAACAAATTAAAATGTCATCCACTACGCTTTAAAGAAAATCAAAATCTTCTGACACTTAACAATACTCGGCACAAATGTCCTCTCACCACAGAAAAAGGGAAATAAAAGAACCACTAACTTTAACAAAGCTCTTAAAGAAAGTAGTGTGTGAGAACAACTGATTATATGTCAATCTTCTTTCTCATGAAACATATAGGTTTTGATTGAGTGATATTTTCTCTTGGTATGCAAAAGTAAATGCCATTATGTGTAACAAAAGCATTCCTAGGTCTTTTCAGAAAAGGACTAAATCCTCAGTATTTAAGTTTTCCAACATGAAGAGATTAAGATAAATTCCTGGAATGAGTGGGTCTATTTTAGAGAATATTTAAATTATGCAAATCTGTACTACAAGCATTTTACCCAACTCAAAAGACAACTGGAGGAAATATTATTTAGCCTATGTGTGACTTTTCCATGCTTCTCAAAATCACTAGCCCAAAGAAAATATTAAAGAAATAATCTTCTATGTTCATTATCACTCATATGAATCCCCAACTCATCCTCACACCATAGCCCCCAAACACCAATGAAATGTAGGCCACTTATAGCACCTGACTTTTGGCTCCAAGTCCCATGCATAACTAGTAATTAGGTTCATAAAGTAAGAAGACATATACATGAGTAATTAAGGATTTTTGCAAAAGTCTAAAAGCAACAAAACTATCTCCGACCGGTTTCTAGTCACATTTAAGTATTGTATTTTTAAAGCTACTTCTATTTTTTTTTCCCCCTGCATTTTGTGAAACCATCTGGAGATTCATTTTTTCCCTAGAGAAATTTCATTCTATAAAATTAGTTCTAATGCGACTTTCTCTTTAATGTGCCAAAACCAGTGGCAATGTAAGTATTCACTTTTCTGTACAGTCTATGAAGTTCATAACACTAATTTTACCCCTTTTTATGATACAGCTCTGTAATACATAATGAATCTCTTCCCAACCAGATTACAATATTAAAAGCAAGATCCGAGACTTTTTCTTTTTGACTGTCTTGTAAAGTACCTATATGATATTGAGTAAAAACTTTAAAAAAAAAAAAGAGTTGGATTTGGAATTTTGTTCCTATGCCAATATATATTACTGGTGACTAGCTGTAATAGCTTCAATTTCTTAACATATATTCTTCTTTCACTTGCTAGTTCTAAATAGAGGCACATTTACAAATAATTTTGGAATCTCATCATTTTCTCACACTAGATGGAAAGTAAATTGAAATATCTTTATTTTTCCATTTAAATAAAGGAGAAAATTGGCAGTAGCTTAAACAGAGTACTAAATCTTGAAAATGTCAGCTAATATATAGTAGAGAAATTTATGATGGAGTATAAGTAATAGACAAATTGTTTGGCCTACACATATCTACATTTGGAAAAAAGTGAATTATTATTTTTAAAAAAAGTAACAGGCAAGAAAATCTCTTACAAACTAAAATAAAAGGTAATTCCAAACTCCGCTTAGTAAAAATACTCATTATAATACAAAATAGACAAGAAAAGATTACTTAAACTGAAATTTCAAGCTGCATGTAAGAAGCAGCAAATAGTAGAAAACACTGGAGTAGATATTAATGGATTTAATGCTTTGTCTCCATTAGTTATAGAGGGTATCCTACCATAGAGAAGGTATTAAGTACCCAATCAATAAATAAATGAACAAGTGAATGAGTGAGAGTGTATAATAATACTTGATGATAAATTTATTTTTATCTTTCATTTGGTTTCTACATCTAAAAACTAGCAGCAATAATAATTTTTCCTTAAAAATTATTAAAGATTAAATATAAGCATATAAGGACTTAAAAATTTAAAGCAATATAGAAACAAAAGTCATTTATGGCAATTAACATTATCTTATTATACATAGAACTAAAATTACATAGCTGACAATCTTTTAAAGAAGCATAGAACAACTTGGGGAAATTCTTTTTTTTAAGGATACATCTAAACTATATTACCACCAATTTCTTTTTCTGAAACCTTTCAAAAAAAGTTCATGGTGCTTTGGGGTAATTAAGGTAAAATTTTCTGAAGTATATGGAACTGTAGTGAAATGTTAGTTCAATTTATAGGAATGGTTTCTATTACTCTTTAATCCCCAGGGAAAGAGAAACAAACTATTTTTTAGAGACTGAATCTAAAGATGCCAATTTCTACATGCAATTAAAATGTATCCAAATCTTGGCTAAACAGTCTCAAGACTTGAAATGGTTTAGATTCCATTTTAAGTTAGGGCGGAATGGTAACTTTCAAACAACTACAAATATAGACAGAATGCTTCTGTTTTTAATAATCCTTCTGTATTTTAGAAAATTTTATTCATTCACATACTTGAAAGCAGAGAACTCCTTTCCAGTCTCAGCCCCATTTTAAATATAACTAGTAGACTATACCTAGTATGAACATTAGCAACTGTATCAGTATTATGTCACTGACCTATTTACATACCAAATAAAATTAATCTGGAGAGTTTTCTTGTTAGTTATGTCACTAAAGGTGGAATTTACCTTATAAAATGTGTACCCTCATTCAATTTGGCCACACCCAGAGGCCATATCTCATTTATCTAAGGTCCAAGAACAAATTTATGAAATATATATACGTCAGCCACAAAAGTATGCACTGTCTTGCAGATTACTGTTTGGCACATCTAAGTCTACATTTAGACATCATATTACAGATAAAACACTGCACTTACCTATTTTAGCTTATGAAGATGATACCATACTTAATATGAAAAGAAAATATTTTCCCAGCAATTAACATTGAACTAGAGGGTATTACTTATTCTTCTTCTTGCTCCAGTATGAATAATACAATTTAGAGACTGGTTCCTAACATTCTGGCTTAAGCTTTCCTTCCCCTTCAGTCTTCTGTCAAGGAGTTAATGGTCTGGAAACTAACACTTAAATGCATTGGGTAAACTGCCTAATTAAAGGAACCCTGGGTGAATCCTTTTAGAGAGGAAAATCATTTTGGCAATGAACACAACTGCCTCCTTAAATTCTATTTTATAGATTTAAAGGTCATACACAGAGTGAGGCAGCACATACATCCTAGAAATTTTCTGAGTATTTCCATTAATTATTTAGAATTTGAAAAGTCTACATTTCCTTTCCTGCTTGCTTCAAACAACCTGTCTGTCAAACATATACAGTAAGTTCCTGTTCTGAACTGAAAGGAGATCTATGCTAAGTGTCAAAATGCTATGGATTTTCTTAAAATATAGGCACAATCCACAAACTTAAGAATGGTAGGCACAGATATGCTCATTCCATTACTCAACTCCCTCTGGAAAACAAAATAAATAGAAATGCCAAATACTATCATTTCATACTTATTTGGCCCTTGTGGGCATTTGAAGAGGAATTTAACTATAGTTGCCATGGAAAATCAGTCATGACTCTAAATTACTTGACTAAAATAATTTTAACTTAAGACTAATTGGGCCATTTTTTCCTTTTATTTAAAAAAAATGCTGCCAGAGTTGACAGAAATAGTGAAAGAAACAGAATTTTGGAATTCTTTGTCATTTGTGAACCACTTAGGTTGATGGTATCTGAAAATGTTTAACTCAACTGCACAAAATAAAAGACTGCCTTCCAATTCTCTTAAGTTTTCCTTCCCTGCTACTACCTGTTCCCACAGCACTCTGTTCATAGCCTAAGATGACAATTATCTGTTTACAGTCTTTGTCTTCCTTATAAGAACCACATCATTCATATCTGCATTCCCAGAACTTATAGAAAACAGACCCTTAATAAAAGATTAGCAAATTGATTTCAAAATTAAAGGAACAACCCAATCTCAAAGACTATCATCAGCACTAACATTGAAAGGCAAGGGTTAAAAGAGAAAAGGGGGAAAGCAAATAAACCTGAAGGCAACCTGCTGTGTTTTAACAGGGCTCTTGTCAAACAGGAATCTGAGTGACCTCTTCTGTGTCTATGATACTGAAGAATGCCAACTTCCAGTGTCTCCAAATACAGGATGAGGTACTGAAAGTGAACTCCATTTGAAATTTCATACAACAAAGCCTAAAACAGCATTATACCTCATTGCCTTAAGTTTATTCCTTCTGAAAATGAGCACTACAATTTTAAATGTATATCCATTGATCAACAGATATCTAACAATTTCTTTGTAAAATGTTCACTTATATTCTTAAAGGGATTAGGCAGGATAAATAAGATAATTATTTAAGCACCTATTATGTCCTAGGCAAACTGGTCCTTTGTTAAAGACAAAATTTAACCACCTCTGTCTTATAAATTCCCAGGGGTAAAGCAGGAACATTAGTAACACCTCAAGATTTAGGCTTCAAGTAACAAAAATAAATCATGAAGATTTTTTAATTAAAAAAAAATCTAGAAAATGTCAAGAAAAAAGGCAATATGAAGAGTTTTCACTTATTTAACATTTATAAACTCATCTCCCTATCTTTATCTGGATCCCCTTTCTCTTAACCAAAACATTTTCTGAAAGGTGGCAAACCTACTTACTCCCACAAAACATTTCATTCTGTAAACAGTGGCATTCCTTCTTCAAACTCTCCTATTAGCCTGCAATGCTATACTCCTCTTTCTGCCACAGGATCTTTATTTTCTTTTTCATTTTCACTTATTCCTCTACATGACAAGGTTTTTAAACTCTCTTCTCTCTTCAAAATAGCATCTACCTCATACAAACTCAAATGATTTGTATCATCAATGATAATGAGTTCCAACAACCAAACCTTGTGAATATTTCCAATTGCCTTTCTAGGTGTTTCCATCAGATGTCATGAAATTGCTGGTGAAACCCAAGAGATCCAAAAATTAATACCTTCTTCCTGCATTCCTTACATTTGTTAATGATACCCCTTCTTCCCAGAAACCCTGGATCAAATGATTGGAATCATCTTTGATTTTTCTCATATCTAATCTTCATCAAGTCCTACCTTTTGGTAATACTTTGCCAATAATTCCCATACCTTACTATTTTTTTTTCTCTACAATCCAACTTCCCTGACAACACACAGGTCTGCAAGGCAAGAATAAGGCACACTTAGAAGCTTCTTTTCAGATTCTCTCCATTACCCTTCCAGCTTCTTTAAGTATCCAACCACCAGAGAAGAGCCTGCCCCCTAGAACAGTGTTTTCTGGAAGAGCTTGCTACAGTTTAACCCCTTAGCTGACCAGTTCCAATCTACAGTCCATTCTCATTCTGCCTTCTTAACATTATCTCGAACTGTATTCATCAAACCAGACAGTTCACATTTGTCTATGAGATGCCTTTTATTGGTATATCCTCCTTCCTCATCCTAGTTTCTTGTCAAAATCAGTTTATTCCTTTAAGGAAAGAAACTGGAAAAAATCTTTTTGAATTCCCTAATTGGGAATCAGTTCATCTTCTGCAAATATCTTTAGCCTACATGGCCTATGTCCACTATTACACAGGAAGCTTTCCAAGTCCCCATTCTGAGCATACCACCTTCCACATAACAGATTCTTAATAATGATGGTCAAATATTTTGAGAGTTGTTAAGATCATTGCCTCCTCTTTAAAAGGTTTAAAAATAAATACAGTTGATTAAGAAAAATACATAAAAGTTATAAAAATATAGCCTGGTACCCTGAACTTCCATTAATGTGCCTTCTAAGCTTTGCCAATGTGTGTTTCTGATTTAACCCCCCTCTTTGTTGTTTAATAGTGATCTACAACCAACAGGGACAGCTCTAAGCCACACACAAACACATTCCACATTTTCAAGTAAATGCTAACAGGAAAAATGTGTTTGTACAGGATTCGACTCTACCAGTTAAACATCAACAAAGACAAACCATTTTCTCCCGATCCCTGCAAAAAGCGTGGACATGACATTTTTATTATTTCATCAGTGAGAAGAAATCATATATTTCCAAGTTCACAAGTATGGAAATACTAAAACTACTAACATTTTTAAGGAAGGAGTGTCACTAACTAGCATTTATGACTTCAGGAACTTAAGTAAATTCTGACATTTACACTTTTTCCCCCTTTTCTTCCAATAATCAGCTTTAATGACAAAAATATGAGTCCTGCTCTAAAAACACAATAAATGAAACTTGAAAGAGAAAAAAGAAGCCTGACATCCAGCTGGGTGCCAAGAGCTGAGATGACATGTCCAGACACAAAAGTTGAAGGAAGCAGACACCAGGGCTGAACTGGGATTCACTGTGAACACAGGTGAGCTGCAGTAAAGGATATGAGCCAGATGTTTTCCCGAGCTCTGCAAAGTACTTCCCAACATCTTGCAGGGGTGACGACTTTCTGTATGCCTTCTTACTATCATTTTGTGTGTTCCTGCTTCATGATGGGCACAGATTTTTTAGAGTATTATCTCATTGAATCCAGAGCAATCCTCTGTGAGGAAGATTCTATAATTACCTTCTGTTGACTTAAAAAGAAATTGAGGCTGGACAGGTTAGGCCTGGTGGAGGTCATGCTGCAGGTTAGTCATGGCATGAGTTAGTCAAGCCAGGATTTGAAAGCAAGTTAAATGCTTTCCGCTTCACACCTACTCATATAAATATTACATTAGTGTGTGGTTTCTTGTGTTTATTTACTCTATTTACTTTACTGTTTTACTTTATTGTTTATTTCTCACAAAAAGTCAGAGGACTTGACTAGGCCTAGGACTGCTGATGATAAAACCTACGTAAGTGCCAGCACCTTTGCTGGTTCAATTTTGCATCTTGATGCCTCTTCATACTGGACATAAAGCAATACCCTGGAAGCAGTTCTAAGCAACACTCGCATTATGGATTGAACTGTGTTATCCTACAGAAGACACATTGCCATGCTAACCTTAAGTACCTCACAATGTGACATTCTTGGAGACAGGGTATTTGCAGTTATGATCAAGTCCAAGTGAGGTGAGGGCATTGGAGTGGGCCTTAATCCATTAATATGTGTGTCCTTATAAAAGAAGAAAATATGGAAATAGACACAGAAAGAGAATAACATGTAGAGATGAGAACAGAGGTCACAGTAATGCTTGTAACATCAAGGGCTGCCAGGGACTGTCAGCAGATCTCCAAAAACTAGAGCAGAGACATGGAAGAATCCTCTTCACAGACCTCAGTAGGAACCAAATGTGCTGATGTCACTCTGATCTGAGACTTCTGACTCCAGAACTGAGAGACAATGCATTTCATCTTTTTTTTTTTTAAATGCCACTGAATTTTGGTACTTTGCCAAGCAAACTACACCCCTCTTCCAAACTACAGCTCTGACAGAATACACCTCTCTTCCAAAACATTAAAAAAAAAAACAGATGGCCACAGAAGCACTAAGAGACCACAATTCTACCTCTGCAACTATTCCCTAGGAAATTACTCCTTGTATCTAAGGCTAGCTACTTACCCATGAGAAAGAGCAGAGCGTACATAACCTATCTTCCTAACAGGAATTTAAAAGCAAGAGAATCAACTGATTCCCTATTAAGGCAAGACCATGTACCATCAATACAACATCTGACCTGTGTTTTGCAGCAGAGGTACTTTTCTCATCACCCATGAGTAATTTTTTCATCAGTGTTATCAAGAATGTAGTAATTCTGGACATGTCTGAAATTATAGAGAATCGCTAAGGTAATTGTCCAGTAGTAATTCTCCCAAGAAAATATTTTATAAACTAGAATATCAGCTACAGTGACACACAAGTTGGCAGTAGGTAGTGACTTTACAATGTAAAAAGCACAAATGATATATTTTGCTGGAGTTATAAATTCATCATGGGGATGTCTGAATGCATCAAGTAAAGTTTTTGAAAGAAAAACTTCTCCTATAAATATCATTATTACATACATTTGTTTCAATCTATTTTCTCCAGCAATTTCTTCAAGCAGTAAGCTTTAACAAATTTTATAATTAAAAATTAGATATGTTAAAAAGAACCACACGTTTAAAAATAATAATAAAGTCTCTGCAAACAAAAATTAGAAATATCACGTATCTAAGAATTTTAAACTAGGTAACATTTTACATAAATCATATGATTCAATCTTCCCACATGATTCTAAAATGACTTAACATTTTCCTGGTTCTGTCTACACAAAACCCTCAAAGGCCCTGATTGAATATGTGAATAAGACAGCAAGCCATTGTTGAACTACAGCCTATTATCTGAGGAACTGATTTACTGTACAATTCACACATTGTGGAAAATAGAGGCACAGAAATATGTTTTTACATATGCTTTTGACATAGCTGTTATTTTTTTGTCTGCCTCTACCACACAGCAACTCATATGTATTATGACACTTGAAGAAAATAGCTAATGCGTCCTAAAAAGAACACACACCATGATCACACAGGAGACATGCTACATGGTCACTTCTATAAGATTTCGGTCAGCCTATTCACCTTTAACAACAAGGAAGCCTATTTCTCTAAAGTACATAAGAGTGATATCTTATTTATCACACCGAAGAGGCAAAGATTGCCTTGATGTAAAAAAAGAAAATGACTCCTGACTCTCTTTTATTAAAATTAAAATAACCTCACAGTAGTACCCAGGTAAGATGGGAAACAATAGTTCATCAAATTATTTTCCAATGGTATACATAAAAACTCCAAAATCATTTGCAGAGTAGCCATAAAAAGCTATTAAAAACAGCAGTCAGTGCTGCAGATACAAGGCATGGAGGGCAATAAACAACACAGGATAGAGTCAGTAGAGTGCACATATTGTGAGTTGAGAAAGACAATGAAAAATTATTTCAGATATTCTGTTGACAAACCAGAGCAAGAACCAATATTTAGACTTGTATTATATAGCTCTTTAGAAATAAATTTTATTATTACAACCATCTTTAATTTTCGGCTGATATCTACCCATATGCTAATTCAACAGAATCACAAAAATATGACTTTAGAAAGTTATATTATATTCCCAGCAAACAGGCAAGGAAACCGAGGCTTAGAAGAGTTGTGTAATCTGACCCAAGCATGGTGGCTTGTGCCTGTAAGCTACAGTATATGAAGCGGCTGGGACCAGGGATCGTGGTTCCAGTCTGGCTCAGAGCAATACAGAGAGAGATCTAGTCCCAAAAAATAGGTGGGGATGGTGGCGCATGCCTGTAATCCCAGCTACCTGGGAAGCTGAGGCTGGGGAGTGCTTGAGTCTATGGTACTAGGGGCAATGTGAGCCTGCAGTTCCACGGGCAAAAATAGCAAGACCTAGTCTCAAAAAAAAAAAAGAAGAGTTGTGTAATCTCCCAAGGTCATAATAAGTACCTAGAAAACTGCAGAATCTGTACTTGCACCCTAGACACCCACTGCAACTTACGGTCTTCAGAACAGTCTGTTTCTTAACAGAATAAGCCTGGGGAAGAAAGGGACATAGAAGTTTCAACCAAGTTCAGCCAAGGAGATTGCTGAAGACATAACTTAGATCTTTCTACAAGGTCTCTGAACAGATCCTTGCTAATGGCTCTTCTGGATCTACATGGCTTTCAGCAATTGGTCAACCCTGTTTTGGACTCAACATCAATGGACAAAGGAGGTAGCCTGAGCATAATCAAAGAATACTGAAAACAGGACAGGAAAACACAAGTGCAGAATTCCCCCCATGCCTGTGAAGTACATTTTCTATTTCTGGGCATCAAAATGTCTGACAATCAAGTGGAATGTACATTCTTGGTTAATATAGGCAGTTAGCTACATTTGGGGTAGGAATGGTTAAGAAGAGGATAGAGGCTGACAGGAAAAAAGACTAAATAAATTTAACATGCTACTCTATCAAGCATCTACTAGAGGCTTCAGATTGTGCAAGCTGCTTTCAAATATACTATGTAATTCAGAAGAAATAGTCACTTTTTTTTAACCCAGTGGTTTCTTTATGGCAGGTCCTGTGATGGAGAGCTAACAAATAAGGAAAGTGAGGTTCTCAGTTAATCTCATTCTCCAAAGCCTCATGACTACAAGGAAGCACAGGATCCTAAATCAGGATTATTTGATTGGTACATTATGCCAGGCCAAGGGAGTGCAATGATAACCTCAGACATGAAAACAGGATTCTGGAAAACCATGAGATTTCAATCATCTCATGAACTCCCTATCACCTAGCTCTAACTCATGAAATAGCTTCCAAATAATAGAGCATTATTCAAATATACTATATCAAGATGGTCCAATTAAACAAAAATTAGAGTAAAAGCTAAATCATGTGACTAATACACAGTTAACAAATGCAAATGCAAGATATATCAGTTATCTATCACAAAATCAAGAATTTGCCAAACAAGTGAATCTATTCTCTTTCTCTAAAATTCCAAATCCCTTTTTCTTTTAATTTTAGAACTTAATGGAGTATATATCCTGTTCATCTTCAATAATGAGCACCTGAAATTTATGTTACAATGCAATGTTTCAATAAAATAATAAAGCAAATTCTTTTCCACTTAACTATTTTTAAGGAGTTGCACACATTACAAATATCACCTCTTATAACACTTTTATTAGGAAATGGGAGATTAAGCCTACCTTCAGAAGACATGCTGAATTTAATATCTCTCACTTCGTACAACTTTACAAAATATGCTAAGCACAATACTTTTTCCTAAAGTAACTACCTTAATGAATTTATTCTTAGACAAATACTTAAACTGCTGAAATAGACTAAAGTTATTTTTATCAGTTTTTCTCACCGAAAGATAAAGGAGGCTGTTGAGTAAGTCAAAAAATATACAAAGGACCGGATATAGTTGGTATACATGTTTAAATAGATCCCACTAGCTTTCCCTGACAATTTTTCACCAATAAGACTAGAAGCCAAAGGGTTCAATTTACCACCAGAGCTGACACAAAACAAATTTTTTTTTACAACAAATAAAATCATTCCTCAGCCTTGTTTCAAGATGCCTTAGTAACCAGCTATATATCTCCCCTGTCATGCTCAATGCTTTCACTGAAATACAGAGCTGCAAAGAGTCTGGCCAGGTCACCTTGGCTACAGACACCCTCTCCTACCAACAAAACTCCTCCCTCCACCCCAACACAATTTAAAAGGTCCGTAGAAGGCCTTTCATAGTCATCTGAGAAACACACACCGAGGTCTTCTATATGGCTGACATCCTGTGAAGTTTCTGGTATTAAGAATGCACCTGGTCTTCTAACACATCTTATTGCCTCTTAAAGGTCAAAATCGCCAATAAGACATAACATTAAATCTACAACTTGAAAAGGGAAAGAGGGAATAATTATTGAATCATACACCAACCATAAACTTATTGAAATCCACATTTATTGAAGGAGACCCAATCTCTGTTCTGCAGATACATATACTAGACTAGATATGGAACCAGGGGGTATCAAGATATGAGAATATTCTACAGGAGGTGGAATTAATGGAGCAGAAAGATTGCTTTACCATGTATTTTTTCAACTTGGCATTCAAGAGGTTGATTAATGAGATAATCCAAGTTGGCTTACATTTCTTAACATTCTAGGATCCTTCTTTATATTTCTCCTAACAATTTCTGTCAGTAACACTGCTTCCTCCTTTCCTTGAGGACTAAGTACAAGGAAGCCACCACTTTAGATGACTATTCACAAGAAACCCTCATTCAATCTTTTATTTTTCTTCTATGTGCAGATAGAAAAGCTGAAACACAGAGAAATTAAGCAGTATTGTTTAATGCCAAACAGTCAATAATTAAGGCACGTCACTCTGACTTCTACTGAATCAATCAATAAATATACTTTCAAGAGGTGGTTAGATTCACCTTCTCATTTTGGAATATCATACAGTACAATATAAGAATTAGAGTATCTTTTTCAGATGTTCATAACAGAAGCCTTTATAAAAGATAGTGATAACAAAAACTCCTTTGATCTAACTTAGAATAAAACCATCAGATGATTTTAGTTAAAAATCAAAACAGTAAAATTCACAAAACATCCAGTTTTCCACTTGGATGTGAAATCAAAATTGTCTAAGTAAGCAAGGCAGGGCTCGGTCCATTCCCTGGAATGTCAGTAACAATACACCTCAATTTATTTCCCCCAACAGAAACCCTTTTTGTGTGTGAGTGGGTAGACGTGATGGAAGAGGGGAAATGTGCATCATTTATACCTTTCGAGAACAAAAGATGAACCAAAGCTCAGTGACAAGCCGTAAAAAGAGAGACAACAAAGGCTCAAGGGAGGAGTGAGAAAGAAGGAGCGCGCCCCAGGAATCGGCACTAGCTGAACAAATTAGAGGCCTGTGCCCTGTCCCACATGCCAGCCGAGGGCACTGAGTTGCCCCAGGACCAAGTCACATGTGCCCTCTTCTCACGCATCAACACACTCTGTGCAAATAACTGAATAGCTGCAAGTGAGTGACGACGGCACCCTGGTGCCATTAAATTGTAAAGAAGGTTTTCTATCAGAAAGCTGAAAATCAAATATGTGAAGTTTACATTGTGGGTACAAAGCAGCTGATTCTGAAAAACTTCCCCAGAGATCAAGAAAGCATAAAAGTTAAGTCATTTTCCCAAGTCTCATATACAGTAGATAAGCCTATTAAGAACACTGTAAGCTATGCTAATTGGTTCAGGGGTTATATATCGCTTTTGTTTGCTCCAGCTAAGCCTTCACACACTGCAATGAATTGGGAAGAAAGACAGTGTAATAAATCTATCTGAAACAAAATGGTATTAGTGTTTGAAAGATACTAATGAGTTCCAGTGTTCCAACCTAAAAGTCTCCCATTCCCACCCCCACATCATATAACTAACTCCTAAGTCCTCTCCAAGCAGCACAGAAAGACTTGTAAAAATTCTTCAATTCCTCATGCTGTTAATTCCTTATTACAAGTAAATCTTTTAAAGTGAAATCAAATGTCATCTTGGATACAAACACTAATTTAACCAGATGAAAACACATTCTTCTACACATAAAATATCAGGAATAAATTTGATTTATGTCATTTCATTAGATAACTCATTCGTTAAATAATGATTCTTAGATGTTATTATTTTCAAAGTAAACAAGACTCAAAGTTAGATGTGTTTTGAAAAAGAAAAGTCCTATTCTATTATCTTGGGATAAAGATTAAATGAGACATGGAAATGAAAGAAGTATATAATACAAAGTCTTACAAATGTTAAATATTAGCTAGAGAGTTTAAGAACCCAAAAACATAGAAAATGAACACACACAGCTAACATATTATCTTCCCAATTAAAATGGGAGATGTCAGGTTAAAAACAGATACACATCTACTGAACGAGAGTAGACAAATTTTATTTGACTTTTTTTTTTAACATTTTTTTTCTTTCAATTAAGGTAACATGGGTTGACATCGTTTGTGTTTTAGTGTCTCCCCCTTCGGGTGTTGCTACCACACCACTTCCTCCACCAGCAGACTCACAGTTTTCCACGACAATCCATTGTGCTCCCTCCCCACTCTATTCTCTTCCATACTTTTCCCCTTCCCTCTGGTAGTCTCAGTTCCATAGTCAGATTTCCAATTCAAATTTGCCTTTATCTGATCCTTTGCTTGGTTTCTCTATATTCCACATACAAGCATCATCATCCAGTATCTAAGTAGACAGATTTTAAATCAAGCCTGCTTATACTCTTTTCATTATATTCCCCTTTCAATTTGAGGGCATTCATGAAGCACAAAATATGAAAAGAACACTCTGATCATATCATAACACCTTAGCAAAAACACAGAACATGGAATCTTATTCAGGTTCTAACAATGACATGAGATATAGAACAGTAACCACTGGAGCAGATGGACCATGTCTAAACCATAGTTTAGATACAGAACTCCTGAAGCTTGAGTCTGCCAGAGGTCCTACATTCTAAGTACACAGTAGAGTTATCTCTCTGCCTACACGGTAGTTCTCAAACTGTGGGGTATTTCAAAATTACTGAAAGTCTTCACAAAACACAGATTTCTGATTCACTTGCTCAAGGGTGGGATTTGAGAATCTGCATTTTTAACAAGTTCCCAGGGATGTTGGTGTCCCTGGTCCAGTGACCATAATTTAAGAACCTCTGGCCCACAGACTAATCAGAGGTTTTTATGCAGGAGAAAAACATGATTTTATAAATATGTATTATTTAAAATTGCTGGCAGAGAAGTCATTGTAATGTTCAAAATAAAAAATAGGAACTTGAACTGGGATAATAGAAAAGGGGTTCAGAGTTTAACAGGTTCATAACCTACTGCTGTGTTAGTAAAAATGAAGAAACCCTAACAAAGTAAAACATTAAAATGCCCAGGAACTGGAATTATCTAGTGTGGGATCAACTTTTTACTAAAGTGATTATTTAGAGGGAAGTCATGTAGTGGTAAGAATATACTAGCATAAATTACACAGTTTATGGTCAAATTAAGACAGGCACCCACTCTTAGAAATAAGAATCAGATGCACTACCAACACAGGTAGAAGCTATGTTCCTTACCCTGAGAAAAGAGGTAAAAAGCTTTTCTTCCTAATAAAGAGAAACTTCAGAAGGGAAAGATTTAATAATTCTACAGTAGAATAATTTGTCTAGAAGAGTATCTTCCCTCTAATCTCCTGAAAGTGCTTTCTAAAAAAATAAAATCTAATAATGTGTTCACTTTTTTTCACTGGCTATTACTAAATCTAGGAAAGAGCAGTTTAAAAAGTACATTCTTGAGCAAGACTCCCTCCTGGGAGAAGCCGTGCAAGATGACTTGTGCGTGAGGTAGAATTTGCAGTCTTCCGAGCTATCTAGTTCTAGCACACAGAAGTCTGAAGGAATGTGCTCACATGCCTGGGCCATTCCACAGCAGCTTTTTACACAGGTACCACTATACCCTTGCAAATGACTACAGCTGCTCCAAATCGACGAAGAAAGGCAGGAGAGAGAGAGAAAAGAGATGCCTCAATCACACCAAATCTGACCCCACAATGTACTTCTTCCCAGCAATGGATTGGTCCTTTGTTCTAAATTTCCAAACCAGAGCAAACCAAATCACTGATAAGACAGAAATTTTACATCTTTATTCTTTTAAAAGCAGGAGAGAGAGCGAGAGAAAACCACTCCTACTTGTCAAACACATACTTGCCACAAGTAGGACAGAGCCCTGAGGGGGTTCAAGGTCAGAAAGCTGAAGATTGGCACCGACAGGATAACCTTGGGCAACATGCTCCTCTTTCTAAGCAGTTTCCTCCTCTGTAAACAATCTCTGCCCTGCCTCCTCCATGGCTTAAACAAGTACAGCAACTACAATAAAGTATAAAAATCGTTGGAAGCATGATGCTTCACAAACATGGATTCTATTATTTTATCCTGATCTTAAAATAGACTCAAGGTTATATTCAAAGAGGGGAAGATGAAGCAAACAGCGATCAGTCAAGACTCTTGCCATGTCATTAACAGCACAACTTCCCTTAGAAACCTTGGCATCTTCCATCATGACCGTTTCTGTGGAGGGGAGGAGGAACCAAAGTTGTCTGCAAACCCCAGCAGAGAGCAGGCCTCATGTCAATATTTCTACGTAATTTTAAATCAGGCGAGCATTTTACGTTAAATCAATACTAAATATACTAGCTGGAAAATCAAACTTTTTTTTTCATGAATCTGTTCATTGCTCATGTTGCCAATACCATTAATTCACCATGGTAATATTTATGCCCATATGTCTGTTTCTTATTTCCTTTGTTCCTTCATAGTATACTTAAAACTATTCCTTCTTTCCTTCTCTATTAACAATGTCAGGATTCCACAGTCACATAATTATAGTCCACAGGTTGCAATTCTTTTTTCCTGTTTGGATGGTCCTGATGGCTTGGCATCCTGCCATCCTACTTCTTACACCTGCCATTCTCAAGATTAGAAAACCCATTTAACTCTGTTTAGCCCAGGTTTCACTGACTGGTTTCAAAAAGACAAAAAAGAATGAGTCTGAAGACTTCAGGAAGCCAGTTGGCAAAAGGAGTCATTTTCTCACCTGAAAAGAGGATTCCTCAGTGAAAAGAACATCTGTTGAAATACAGAAATACAGGGCAGTCTCTCCCTAAAAAGACATGCAGAACATTTCAATGCTGAAGGTGGAGAGTGCAAAGCTGTAGAGTTTAGGACTTCAGAATTGGAGAAAAAGAGACACAGAAGAGATCAAGAATCTAAGAGCAGTTAAGTGCTTATGAAAAGCATAATGTGATACTAAACATGTAATTATAATATACATTTCCCAGAGACATGAAGCCAGGAGAGATGGGAGTATGTAAAGGGTCTGAGAGGGCTGTGAAGGAGAGAAAGGAAATTAGACTGAGCGAATAAATTTGTTCTATGATACTCAGAAGTTCACAACTAAATAAAATATAGAAAGGGTGATGAGGCAATCCAAAGAAGTGTATATTTGTATATCTTTGTGAATACGAAGAATTCACACAACTTAAAAACAAAGCAAAAAAAAAAAAAAACAGTTAAAAAATGGGGAGAACTAAAAAGATACTTCTCCAAAGAGGAAATACAGATGGTCAATAGGGATATGAAAAAATGTTCCACATCACTAATAATCAGGGAAATGCAAATCAAAACCACCCTGACATAACCATCTTACACCAGTAAGAATGGCCCATATAAAATACACACACACACACACACACACACACACACACACACAAAACGGACAACATGTGTTGGTATGGATGTGGAGAAAAAGGAAAACCCTTACACTGTTGGTGGGAGTACAAACTGTTCCAGTCACCATGGAAGGTTGTGCGGAGGACCCTCAAATAACTGAAAATGGAATTACCATTCGACCCTGCAATCCCACTACTGGGAATCTATCCAAAGAACAAAAAATCACTAATTAAAAAGGTCACCTGTAAACGCATGTTTATTGCAGCATTGTTCACAACTGCCAAGATATAGAAACAACCCAAATGCCCCCAAATTGATGAATGGCTGAAAAAGATGTGGTATATTTACACAATGAGATATTATGCATCAATCAAAGAAAACAGCCTTATGTCATTTGCTGCAACATAGGTGGAGCTAGAAGGAATCATGTTAGTAGAAATAAGCCCGGAAGTAAAAGAAATTTGGGATGGTCTCACTTAAATGAAGGATTTAGGAAAAAACAAAGAAATGGAAAAGAAAAATTTTAAATTGCCAACAGAACTTAACCATAGAGCAAGAGAGGGAAAGGAGGGAGAAAATGGGGGAGGGGAGAAGGCACAAAAGATTAAGACGGTTAATGGGTGTTAAGGAGATGGGAGAACCTCTAGGTAGACAATGATTTAATGTGTGTGTGTGTGTGTGTGTGTGCAATCAATAAAAATAAAGAAACTAAAAAAAAAAAAAAAACTCCAAAGATGCATACAAAAGGGAGGTGGGGACTATGCAGGAAAGAGGAGATATATTTATAATTCCAGCACTGTGAATCCCCCATTCAAGCTGTGTCTGTTATCACTGCTATTCCTAGCCTACCAAATATTGCTATTAAAACAAAACAAAAAAAAAAAAATCTGAGAACTAAGTTTTATATAAATTTGTGCCATATAATCTCAATTTTACTAGTTGTTAGAGGAAACTGCAATGATGTAAGGAATCTGAATATTTCTACTAAATTTGTAGCAAAATGTTTACTTCCCTTTTCCCAAATATTTATCTATATTAAGAGTCAGAGGAAGAATTGTCATGCTATCTCTCAACTTGAATAAATTGCTATAATAAAATCTCCCCAAAATACAAGTCACTCTATAATGAGATTTCCAAAATGTTACATAATCAAGTAGTAGCACTTTAATCAAGTCATATTTAAAAATATAGAAGCAGATAAGACATTTTTAGTAAGTAAACCCATGACAGACTTTTTGTAAAGAAATCACTGATGGAAAACACGCTGATGGAAGTATTAAAAAGTATATTCCTTTTCCAAATAAAATGCCATTTGTTTGAAAACATGTATCACTTTCTTAAAATTGGATACCTTTTCTTCACCTTTTCTAATCTTGTAGAGATTTTAAAAAGTGTGATCCCCTGTTGGTCTATGAACTTATAACTTTCAATGTCAGTTTTTAATCACCTAAGAGAATAACACAAAAATTCATGCTAACATAATAAGATGAATTGATAATTGTAGGGATAATAGCTTCAAGAACCAAACAACAATCTGGGAAGTTTTAGCAAATACTAACCGGCTCATGGAAAAAAATAAATTCATTTACATATAGATGGGTTCTATATAGTTCAAATCCTTAAGAGTAAAAATATAAACATCATTATAAATAATTCCTTAATTGTATTTCTTTCACAATTCAGAAACATTTAAAATAGCTAACAGCTATTACACAGAAGATGGAAACTCAGTTCAGAAAATAAAGTCCAATGACATACTTTAAATGATGTACTTTAACCATCTCATGCTATGCATGCAATCTAAAATTAATGTTAGGCTAAAATAAAACACAGGAAAATAGAAAATGATAAAAATTGCTTCACCTCATAGATAGTAAAACAAACAAATAAAGGTTTTTACTAGTTTACTTTGGCTATGACTCAATTGCCCAAATAAAACATAACATTAGAAAGAAACAGTTTGATAAAGCTCACTGAACAAACAAAACAGTTTTAAGGTCAAAGGCAATCTATCTTGCAATATAGGTTTCTATGCCAAGATACAAAGTACCTTTCAATAGGTACACATGAGAAAATCTTTAAAAGTTACATTCAGAAATGAACTACAGCATAACTGGAGAGTACAGATATTCTTAGGAAGAATATATATAAATGACTTCAAACACTTGACTCAGAATGTCATATATATGTGATATATACATGTCATGCATGCATCCCACACATGCATGTGCACCATGTGTACCTGTGTATTTATGCACACACATATCATGCATCTATGTCTGCACATATATAAATGCTCGTGCGTGACATGTCATGTATGATGTGTCTTGTGGCATGCCGTGTGTGCATATGTGTGGTGTACATGTATGTATGACATGTATATATGGCATATATATGACATTTTGAGTAAAGTGTTTGAAGTCATTTATAAGTCTTACCAAGAAATTGACTTGTCTTTGCAAGTACCTAGAGTGAGAATAACTCTAATAGGTACTTTACTCAGAATGTCAGGCCCAGGTTACTTACTGGTAGAGACAAAGGGAAGAGATAAAGCAAGGAATATTCTAATCAAGGGATTATCAATAAATAAGAGTCTGCAAAGTCAACATGTAAATGCTGTCATAAGCACTACTTCAAAATAATATCAACTGCTCATTTCCCCCCCCAACTTAACTGAAGAGCTATTTCTCTATCAGAAACAGCAGCTGGTAAAGCTAATTCTCCAAGTACAAATTGGAGAAAATTAATTCAGTAGCACTAATCTCTGTGTCAACATGAATGAAACAATTGCAATAAAAGGAATAAAATAATCCCCTCTCTGAAACTGAGTGTCACCTAAATTTATTGAGCAATATTTAACATACTACACTTTATGACGTTTTCCCATTATTGCCTTATACTTTTTTTTTTAATTAGGGAAAGGGGGATAGTTTATATTTCTATTTTTGTATGTCACTAGACCACAATTTGTCCACTAGATCACAATTTCTTTGAAAAAGGGAAGTAGAAAGCTATGTGTTGTTAATTTTTTCTGAATAAATTTAGTATATCCAAACTTTATTATTTCTTTATTTTTTTTCTAACATTTGGCATAAATCCATTTAAGGCATAAATCCTTAAGTGAAAAGTAAGCTCAGCAGAGAGAACACAGGGAAAGCAGGAAAAGATAAGGATGTGCGTAAACCACCAGATAGCAGGAACAACTTAACTTTTTATATCAGTTTACAGACAAAAAAAAAAAATGACAAATGTAGTAATCACTCTATTGTCCAAAATTTAGGAAGAAGTCTAAAAATCAAGGGGTTTGAAATGCAAGGCAATCTTGCTTCACTCAGAAATTTAATATGCTCTTAAACTGAAACAAAGTCAAATTCCTCCTCGGTGCTTTTCACCTATCAGATATTTATAAATATCTGCAAAAATGAATTATATCCTTCAAGGGCTAGCAGTCCTCCTGAGCCCTGCTCTCCTGTTCTTTAGAGTCATGAAGACTGGTGATACTAAAGTTACAAAGAAAGCGAAGTCTCAGGTTTGACGTTCAGGTTCAACAGTGAGAGGCTGTCATTAGTTTTTCCAGTATCACTATTGTTTAGGACATCTGAGATATTATGGCAGATGTAGTGATAAATGTTCATTTTGTTGCTACCCTAGCTTTGTCACATCTAACAAGGTCTTAAAATGATGCAGTTTAATAATAGACAGACACAAACACAAATATATACTCACAATGACATGCATTAACATATGTACATGCATGCAAGTGTATGTATACATAGATAAAAATACTACAGGTAAAGCTCTCATAAAAAGTTCATGAGAACTAAAACCCCTTTATCTGAAAAAAGTAAGAAGGGTGAGAGAAAAATTTCTGGTAACTCTATTCATCAAGAATATAGCAATTTTTCTACTACTTTAGATTTACTGTCAACACTTACATTGGTTTTAAAAATTTCATCAATGGAAAAAGAATGTCATTAATGATATTGATAAGAATAAAGTTAATAAATTTTCTTAAAAAGGGATTTAAAAATGTCATAACATTGCAAAATATTGGAACTATTCCTTCAATTCACAGTATTTTTCATACAATCTAATGTGAAAAGAAAACACATCTCTCAGCCAAATATATTTTCCCCTTTTTTTTTTTCAAAATATATTTTCCTATTTAAAAACAAAGAGCTTTACTGCCAGCAACTTGGTAGACCAAATAAAATTCACATGATGCAAAGAAAAGAAAAACCTAAATTCTCACATCATAGTACAGGAAGAACACATTCTAGTTTGTTTTGCTTTAGATTAAAAATTAAAATAGCGGATACTAGGAGAAAGAATGAGAGGATTTAGGATGAAGCACAGAGTAAGAAAATTCCTTTCCAAAGGAAATGTTTTTCCAAAGCAAAATGGAGTTTCCTCTTTAGTCTGTCCTTTTTAACGTTTTAGTATTCAAGAAACTTCCCAGCAGCTTTAGGTCATAAGGAGATCTTGCCTGCAAAATACAACTGAGTCCTTCCTTATCAACCAGAATCTTAATGAATCTAATCAACTGTATCTTCAAAAGAGGCAAAACCACAAGCAAGGTTAGGCAAATGTCTTCCCTTCTGTGAATGGTAATAGCCTTCTATTATTCACTCATCTCAAAAGGAATGGGGGGGGGCATAAAAATTCTGAAAAAATTAAAGTGACTAAAAATACATACATATTCTCTCTCTCTAATTCTGAAAAAATTAAAGTTACTAAAAATACATACATATTCTCTCTCTCTCTCTCTCTCTCTCTCTCTCTCTCTCTCTCTCGCCCCCCCTTCCCCCCCTCAATTGAGAAATCAATGTTTCTCAGAAAGCTCCAGGGCAGAATTCTGTAATAAAGCCCATGTTCTCCAGTAAGAAAATGAATAAAATGAATATGTGTTAACTCCAGCTGAATATATGTTGGGAAAATTAAAAACCAAAAAATGAGGCATGGAATTACCCTGACAAAATGCTAAGCCCACATTTCCTAACCACTTTTGGACTTCCAGATAGAATTGAAAATTAAATAAGCCTTCACCTATAACAAAAGTAGAATAGAAAAAAAAAAAAAAACTAGTCTTAAGAAAGGCTTGAGAAAGAGAAAGGCTAGAGTATGGTTTCCTTTTAATCCCACATTTTCAGCAGAGCCACTGGCAATAAAGCTGGAAACCTTGGCACAGTATCAAATGGTGGCCCTCTATTAATTTCTCAGAGGGTAGGAGGAAACACCAATTTGATCAAGCCACAGGAACACAGCTACTATATCAGACCAAACATCCCACTCCACCTAGGAGATCGCTAACAATAATGACCTAAGTCAGCTTCAAGTACCATATTTACACTTTCAAATATGCAGGTCCTTCTACAACAAAGTCCAGGGTTATATTCTTTTTAAAAGTGAATTTCATGCTTCCAAAAGGTGCTGTACTAGATAATTATCTGGGGTGTGAGAGAACTACACTGATGTTTCCACTTTATCTCTGAATTCTAGTTTGTTGTTTAGTAGACTTATAATGTACAAAATGTGCTACTATAAACTCAATGCACAGATCTTTTCAATATTTATATGCTACATTCTCAGTTTTTTTTTTTTAGAATGGGAGGTGAATTGGTGAAAAGATAAGTGAAGAATAACTACTCTGTAATACAGGTAGGCTTACTCTCTCTGTATTTGTGCCCAACAAAGATAGCGATTGGCAAATACAGTTGTAATCAAATTCTTACCATCCTTGTGTATTCCCCTGCATAACTTACAGAAAATAATGCTATAAATATGAGCTCATTTTGACTATCTGCAACCTAATGGCATAGTAGGTAGAGGGAGATCCAATACCAGATTTCAATGAAACTAGAAAACTGGAAAGTCCCACCTGAGACTGACTGCTTGTTCCCCCAGCCAGCCTGCCACTCCACTACTCCACTTCATCTGCTGTAAACAAAAAAAATCACTCCCATGAAGGGCTTCAAGTGATAGAGAAAACCAAGAGATACGATCTTCATGAATCAACTCTGAGTCCTTTCCGCCCAGATGTCCAAACCACATAATCTATCTTCCAGCCAGATTCAAATCACACATGAAATCATAAATATCAATACCTCAGAAGAATGTGAATATAGGTAGAGGGGGGAAAAAAATCAACAACCTAGCAAAGAGAACCGCACAATCAGAACACTGCAGGGGGATACAATCCTAGTGAGTGGGCTACAAATATCCTAGTGTCAGGTCAATGCCAAATGAAGAGAAGTTTGACCTTGGCCTTCATCCACCCACTGCCTGCCTGTTTTTAAGTAGAACACAGCACCAAGAGCTACGAATAAGTGCAGATCTTTAAATTCACTTTCACATCAATGAAGAATGAAGAATATCTATGAATCTGTTTCTCTTTTTCTATCTCTCCCCCCCCCCACCATTCATTCCATTTCTCCCTCCCTCTTTGCACAACTTTCTGTAGAAAACACTAAAGAATTACTTAAAGACTGAAAACCTGTAGGACAAAAAGAAAATAAGTCTATATTGTCATGTCATGAATTGTTCTAAGTAAGGAATTCTATTTAAATGACATGTCTTACTAGCTTTTTAGTACCTATTAATTTTTGCCCAAATCCAGGAAGTTATTCAAATCCATTTAGCATCCAAGCTCGTTTGCCCTTAATTGAAGCATTTCTAATCAAAAATTCTAATGCACTCTATTTTCATTGTGGAAAAAAAACTACACAAACAAGTTTATCAAGTCAAGTAGCCTGTCAACATGAAACTTATTATACCCATGAAAGAATAAATGAAAGCATTTCCCTCTATAAACTCAACAAACTCTTTTTGTGCAAAAACTAAAGAACACTCATTAATTTCATTGCAATAAATACATCACATTATCAAAATTTGAAATAAAGAAGCTACAAAGAACTAAGTTAGAGCTATTGTGCATCATACAGGTCTTGAATCCTAATGCTTTTAACAGTCATTGTACTTAGTCTAAAAAGAGTAAAGAATATCAATGTCCACAGGGCACAGATTCTTTCCATTGTCCTCTTGTCAGAGACAGTGTGGTCCAGTGACGATGCCAAACACTGATCTCATAGCTTCTGTTTCAAAATGTGGCTTTGTAATTGGCTCTCGAAAGTGATCATGGGTGATCACTTGACTTGCACTGGCTTCAGTTAACACTTCCATGAGATGAGAAAGGCAGAAGGCAGTATTGGTCAGGTCTATAAAGCATTCCTTGTCTTTCTACGAGCCCAGTGCCAGGACAGCCCAGAAAACTCAGCTGAAATGCAGACACAACGTCTAAGTAATAAAGCCTGCAATAAATCCTGGGGTCTATATTTACCAAGATAAAATACATGAGATTGCATGACAACCGCAGGAATTTTTCATTTAGTTCCATCAGTTTCATCAAACAGTAGATAATAACATTATAGTTATTTCCTCAGCTTGGGATTACGTAATCTGATTTCTCTTTTTTAACACACCTATCATAACCTTTACCCAATGTTCAATGCTTTACAATGGTAACATGGGGGCTGAAATCTATTTTTATTTTTATTTATTTTTTAGATTTCAAAGTTAAGGATTAAAGTTTTCTAAGGAGCATCCAGGTGTCATTAAGAATTCAGTCCCCAAATCAATTAACTGTTGATTTATGTTAGTGATGTGATTGTTCCATATTTCTAAATAAATAGAAATGTTAAGAGGCCTTTCTGGGATGGGGAGGCGGGCTTCAATTCCACTAATTCAGTTGAAGACCACCAGTGTCGTCTTTAGAGAGGGCCCTGCTTTCTAAAGCACACAGTTGTAAACAGCAACTGGTTGAAGACCTAATTAGCATTAAACAGGCCCCAGGAATGAACAGCAAGATGACAAGGGTCACTTCACTAAAGAAGGGGTCAAGCTATCCTATTCCCACAGGACAATGCCCAAGGTACCCATGCAAATCAGGATGCAGCCCTGGCATGTACAGGATGAGCAAAGGCAGCAGCAAAACCTCCAACCCTCCTTTCACTTTCTTCTCCTAAAAGAAAATAGAAAAAGAAAGAAAACAAAGGAAAGAAAACCAAATGGCCCACTTCTCCAGTGCAACATGCATGATATGTAATTAGTAATTACTTCTGTCCCAGAGAAACAACAAATAAAAGGCAGCTAAGAACACCACAATGGCAACCAAGAAGAATTGCTGAATCCAATTAGCATCTGTGTTAAGATGGGCAGTGGTTTTCTCCCACAACATCCGGGTATTTCTACCACAAAGAGGAAATCTGTGCAATCAACTGCCAACTTGATTTTTTTCCTACTGAAAAAAATAATAGCAAACTCCACACACATACACTACTCAATGTGACAAAGAGCACCTCGTTTCTTCTATGTACATGTGACTGCTGGTTTTCCATTCTAGCAATACAAATTTATCCTTCAAATTACTGCAAGATAAAGAAAGAAATTTCATCCAGTGACGTTTGAGAGATGTATTTCCAGCATTTTAAACCCTATTAACTTAGATCTGATCATCAACCATAATCCCCTGGCTGTTTTGACTTGGGAGGTGTTTTGTTTTTTAATCCTGCTCTTGTTCATATCCAACATGGAAAGTTTTAACGACTCTGAATGATAACAGACTTTATATCAGCATTCAAGTTCTTGAAGGTCAGAAAATATTTAGAATTGCAAAGGCAAAATTTCTCAAAGATAAGTAAAAAAGAAACAGTAGTTCAAAAAGTTCAAAACAAGATCTAACATTCACTATTCTAGTACTACTTTCTAAAAAGAAATTTGTCTTTGCAACAAAAACAAAGATAATCCCATGAAGAAACACTTTCTCAAACTAGAACTTGATTTAAAAACAAGTGTTTGTAGCCAGAAAGTCTATTAAGTCTACTTAAAAATATAAAAACTCCTGATATGCTGAGAAATCAACAATAAAAAGGAATAGAACATTTTTTTAAAGGCACAAGTACACAAATACATGTATCCTGTGCATCCTTTGGAATTTACCTCTGAGAACACACACAAAAAAATTTTTTTAACATAGAACTAAATATTTAAGTTATCCAATTTCTCATAGGGTAAGCGATTTGTTTTTTGTTTTATATTTCTAAGGGATCTTTTTTAAAAGCACCTTTCCAACTCATTCTTGGTCATTCCACTTGAATCTTAGAGAATATGCAAACTAACTTTGTCAACTTCTCTTATGTAATACTATATATGCTTTCTATATATAGATTTGCCTCCATTTAGATGGAGTTACATTCAGATAAATGCATTGTATGTTGAAGGTGTCATATCAAAAATGTATTTAATAAACATAACCTACCACACATCGGAACCCGTTGCCTCACCTGCTTTAAACAGGCTCAGAGAACTGATATCAGCTTACACATGAGCAAAATCATCTAAAACACACCCTACTTTATAATAAAATGTTAAAGACCATCTCAGATACAAATTAGGCCTATAAATATAACTCCACTCCACGCTTAAAGTATTACAAATACACAGACACAAAATATCTATATTTTGTAGATATGATGGGAGGCAAAAACACAAAGCACAAAATCCAAAAATACTCTGGAATATGGGTTGTTTCTTTTCGTAATTTCCTGGTGGATAAGGAGTACTGGCTTACTGATTGAGGATCAGACTACTTTATCACCTGCACAGGAATAGAACAAAATCAAGATCTGAAGGACAGTTTCTACTGACATACCACTTTGGTGGCACTATCTTAAAAATTCGTAAGTAAAAGCATGGTAAGTCAGGAGCTATCTGTATTCCAGTAGCAAGGTCTCAATCTAAAGAATGTACATTATGGATTCAGCTATGTGTGAATAACACATTCAACAAAGGGGGTGGTAATATGAAAGAGCAGCATTGAGCCTGATATTTTAGGAAAATTATCTCAAAGTCATCTACTCTCTACATTTGTCACAAAAGGGAAAAAACAAAAATTGTTGCTCTTAGAATCTGGAGAAAACTATTTTTCTTAGACATTATAATAGTTAAATTCATGTGACTAATAAACATGAGGATGATATTCTTATTCACTGCAAGATTATCGGAGGTGGACAAACAGGCAGAAATCTTGCATCAAATTCTTAAAGGTTTACAAAGCAGATATTGGCAAAGAGCTTATATTATGCTTTGTTCAATCCATTAATAGCTCAATCTTACAGTGGGTGTGGATGTGCTAACAAGCAAACAGAAAGATGGAGAGTATATCATCAGTATATATAATCCTTCTTGTAATTATTTACAAATAAAGGGCGCTGAGAGGAATCTACAAGACATCCATCTTGAAAGGAGTAACTCCTACTATTGAAGCAGAAATCTAATCGATGAGACTACACTAATGACAGAATAATGTCATGCAACCTAAGAATGTGGTTGCTTTGTTTAATTGCTATGCTAAATGAAATTACTATCACAGCTTTACTATTTTCCATCAAGTTCAACCTAAAACTGCTAGTATATACTTTCTAAATAATAGAGATACTAATTAGAAGCCTCTCCTGCTAGGCTTTAAAGTGTAGACCCTGAATATCAAGTTTCTGAATTATAATCACTGTGAGTTATATCTGAAATATTTCCCACATGACACTGTTATTTGCTATGTCCTGTGACTGACTATATTGGGATAATCGACTTAACAGGACCTATTTGATGTTTGGGATGCCCTGCTTATATCCATCAGTAGCTCTCTGTCCATTAGCCTGGTTAACGTAAACCCATCAGCAGCTGGTCTTTGTCCACCTTTCCCTGTCTCAGAGCACATCACAATCAACATTGGCATCTCTTCCAGCATGGCAACCATTTCAAATTCCTGGCATTTTCTTCCCTGCCATGATGTCAGGAACCTTTGCCTTTGCTCTCAGTATGGAATGTCCTCCTCAGTCACATTTTTTTACCCTGAGAGTTACTCATACTTGACATGTTAGAGTGTGCAAGAATTCTTAACTGACTGACTACCGCAACAAAAGGAAGTCTCCAGTTTAATAGTTAGCGAGCCTTATTTCAAACTTCTTTAGAAGAATGAAGTTGAGGATGAGAGAAGACTCTGGAAAATGCAGGCTGGGAGACAATGAAACATAAAATATTGTCTGTGCTCTTAGGCTATGCATAATATTGTTGGGGGGGGTAAGGCTATTATTATACACAAAATAACTAGCAGATACTATCAAAATTTGCCCAACAACATGACACTGGGAAAATAAATGATTTACATAGTTTTTCATAACTTATTAGTAAATATTTCCTCATATGACCAATGTATTTATAATACCTGGGTGAAAAAAGTTTAAACCCAAAATTCTAAAAAGAAAGTCACAGGATCATACAACTCTTCCTAATGATGAATCCTGGGTATGATTCTAGGGATGTTACTATAACCCATTATCCTTTTTATTTTCTCTTACCTGGTACAACCTCCAAAGATGAAGCAAGCAGAGGAAAGGAGTCTTAGATATAAGCATGGAAGAATGAGAAGGATCTACATAGGCAGAAAGAAAATAGCTAAATCATGATGAAAAGCAATAGAATAGTAAGAACATCAATAATTTGAGAGCCAGTGAAGAGAATGATCTGCAAGAGAGAATAAAATCAGCTGGGAGGCCGGGCATGGTGGCTCGTGCCTGTAAGCTTCAGCCTATGAAGTGGCTGGGGCTAGGGATCGTGGTTCGAGTCCCACCTGGGGCCCATGGTGAGACCTAGTTCCAAAAAATAGCTGGGTGTGGTGGTGCATGCCTGTAATCCCAGCTACCTGGGAAGCTGAGGCTGGGGATTGCTTGAGTCCGTGGTACCCCAGGCAACGAGAGCCTGCAGTTCCACAGGCAAAAATAGCGAGACCTAGTTTCAAAAAAAAAAAAAAAAAATCAGCTGGGAGAGGGAAGTGAAGCTAGCACACAAAGAGATGTAAAGTCCAGAAAAGGTATTTGGAATGAGATAGTATATACCATAAAAGTTTGCAACTAGCAGTTTGTGCACAAGGCAACATTAGATTTAAGGAATTTAAGGAAGACATTTTAAATAACTTTCCAGAATGTTTTATTGGGAAACCCTCACTAGGATTCCATGTTAAGTTTAATGGTTTTGCAACTGGAGATACTTGGATACACAACAGAGGAACATTTGAATCCTCAGTAAAGATAGCTCTGAAAGAGAAATATCAATGCATTCTCTGAAGGCTTCTTTTAGAAACAGCACAATAAGAAAAGAGATCATTCTTAGTATATTTCACTTTTATTCTTTTGTTTCACAGTCTCACTATAACAATAGAAATGTTTCAAACAAAAACAGTGATTCAACCCACTTCAATAAAAATTCAAGTTCTATACTTACAACTGTTAAGAGAACCTAAGGAGAAAATAAGGACCCCTCTAAGCCAGGAGAACCTTGGTTCATGCTTGTGGCTGGGTGTAGTCATTAAGTATGTCCCCTTTCACTCTTAAAGGGCTTATAGTTGGGACAATATATGAAAAAGTCATCCTAGCTGTCACAACAAACAGCAAGGTCAAGGACATGACCATAGAATTCAAATTATACAACCCCAGAAGCACCATGAACAACCCTTCCCCGCTCCCCACAGAGGAATGGGACCAGGGAGACCAAGTGTATGGACTGACTGACTCTAACTTCAAAAAAATTATGGTATTTATTTTAAAAACTTATTAACCATGACATATGTTCATTCAGCTGATTTTAGTGTTTATAGACAGCAAGAAATGAACAGAAATGAAATGTGCTGGTGCCTCCCAAACCCAGCACACCTGGAAAGGAAATAAGATGCTTATTACCACTCTTTGGGGACCAGCTACAACACCACATCCCCTGACACTACCCAGGAGTCACCAGGAAAGCTTAATGTAGGATGTCCTTTCCTCTACTTGGTCCAGGTTATGTTGTTTAGTCTTTGCATGTATTGGGGGGGAAAATCTAATATAAAATAGGCATGATCAGAAATTTATATGATTAAAAACATCATTCCTACATATACTAGTGAATGCTGATAAATTTATTTATTTGTCACCAGAAGCTTAGTAAAATTTCGATTCCATAAGATATTCTGTCCATACTTATTTTCTTGGTAAAACAAGAAATTGGTTTTTACATGCACACACAGATAATCCATTACCAGGTTTTTTTTCTTAAACTATATTTCCTCTTAAAAGAAAAGTACATAATCCTCTCAAAAATGAAAATCTGCCAAGTCTTCAACTAGAGACTAAAGAAACTGAAAGATTATAAATGTGTCAGAGAAAAATCAAACCAAGCATAAAAGGAAAATGGGCTGAATTTTGTCTCCTTCCACAAGACATGACTTGGTACATTTACATTCCCTACCACAGTGCTATTGAAAATGGAAGAAATATGAGCATCATTATATATCACAGGCTTTTATTGCTACTAGAGACTAAGGCTGGCCTCAAGCAGAACATTTTTATTCTCCAGCAAAAATATTTTTCTTTTTAAGATTGTGAAAAATTTCAGGGACCATTATTAGTTACCTAAAATTCCATGCACTTCAAGAGACCTAAAATCAGCTGTAATTACTCCACACACCCTCTCATAATGCACCTTCATTTGTACCTCTCCCATAGTTGGCTCTCATAGCCCCTCACCCCTGGTTCCTGAGGATGGGAATCCTGTTTCTGGCTATTTCACATAGTCCTAAAAAAAGAATAGGCTACCCCTGTTTTAATATTTTCCTTGTGGTTAAGTAGTATTTTTAATTATTAGCAAAATAAAATCTATTAACTATTGGCATTTTGGTGTATTAGTCATACCGCTGGCAGGCTTTATAATTTATCTGAAAATTGCATGGGAATCAAGCATCTGGCTTAGGTTGGAAGCAACTTGTACCCTGATAGTTTTTCCCCCTTTTTACTTTGAAAAACAGTTTGGGTTCAGGACATGAATATTCAAACATGAAGTTTCAAGCTTTCCTGGTAGCTACTTGCAACCATGAAAGCAAAGTCTGACCAACAGGACCCAGAAGAATTGAGCAGAAAAATTTCTAGGTTCTGACCTGACAGGAAAGTGGCTGCCATCCACATCCTTTTCCCCAGTACCATGTGGAATGTAGACAGTGCTGGGAAGCATGGTAGTCACCTGAGAAATGAGCTGAAAGTCCAGGCTTGGGGATAGCCTGAAGGAGCTTCATTAGCCTGAGCCAGCGATTTTTATATGAGAGAATAATAAACTTACACCACACTGAGTTCACTGTCATTTGGCTGTTTGCAAGAAATAGCATCAGCCTATAAATTAATGAACATATTCTTTCCTCCATTGTTCTGCATCTCTTAGATTAAATAATAGGAGATAAAGTTAATCTGAAAGAGGTGTTGTTCACAGTCACTGGTAGGGCAGTATCAATTCCAAAACGGCCAAGTTTTACACATAAGTACATCTACATAGCTATGCCGTAACGAGGGATCAGCTTGGAGACTGGTAGGAAAAAGAAAAAGTAACATCTGCCTCACAAAAAAATGATAAAAAAAAACAGTCTCCAGAGAGCACTTTAGGGCTCAAGCATTAATATCCTGGCTAAAGAAATATGTCTCCTCATTTTGCTGTGTATAAATTATATCCAGGACACATTTTCTTTATTCCTCAGGATATAAACCACAACCAAGAAAATTCCAACAGTCCAAACAATATTAATTATTTATCACAAATCAACATATTTTATCACAAACTATAATACAATCAGAACATCAGGTTGAGTAACAACAAATCACTATCAAGAGTTTCACTGTACATAATTTTAAAAAATACTCTAAAACTGCCAAAAAGACATACAAGCTGGTGGTCCCTGGTGACAGCCAATGTAACTATCTCAGGAATAAGGGAGGAGAAGGTGGTAGAAAGTTTAGAAGAAATAAGCAATGTATATAACCTCTTCACTTGGGCTCAATTTTCTCATCCAAAATTTTTTTTTAATTGGCATATATATATACACATGAAGAAAAATGATAAATTATACATGCATCAAAATACCAAGCCACTTTTTTTTTTTAAGTAACACTGGCTTACATCACTGAGTATGATCAAAGAATAGGTTCACATTTAGAAGTACATCTCCATACTCCACCTGCTTCAGGGTACCAACATCTCTTCTATATATACCATGGGACCCCACCTCACTTTGCTCCCACCCCAATCTCCTCATCTCCCCCTTTAGCAGCTTCAATTCTGGAGTCATTTCTAGACTTTGTTTTCCAAGTCACATTTTGAAACAAACAAAACCTTCATTTTTTCAAATCCTTGTTAATAAAGATACAGAACAAACTTTCTGAAATAATCACTATCTTGCTTTTCTTCTGTACATTTACAAGATATCTTTGCCTATCCCAACAGTGCTTTCTAGTTTATAAAAACAACTAAATAATTCTACAGATCATTAACTAAAACCAGCACTTAGTGTGGTATATGCCCACTACTGTAAAGTTCTAGAATTTCTTGGGAAATGTCTTGGGAAATCTGGTTTTTGTTTTCAGGGGAAAATGCTTGTTGGGAAGTGGGATGGAAGAGTAAAAGACAAGAATACTCTAAGAACTCACTTCTCACCTTAACAGAAAAATTTTACCTTCTAGAAGGATGCAAGCTGCTGTGTCTACAGTGTCATCACTACAATTTTCTGTAACTACGAAAATGTCCTACATGGTCAGGAAATGTGAGTAGGGCAAGTAAGAGCTGAGTTCCTTGTTTTAATTCAATTTAATTTTTGCATGTAGCTAGTTGCTAATGTACTGTACAAAAGCCAAAAGGTTGGATTCCACTTCCACTGCTTTTCAAGGTTCTACTTAAATGCTCTCTCCTTGTGTAACACTGGGAACCCTACAGCCTTGAAGTCTGGTACGCCAGAATTCCCTCTGGTACACCACAGTAATTAAAATACACATAGGGGAGCTGCAAGAGGTTAGAAAACTAGCAATAAGACAAAAATAAATTTAGTTTAATAAAAATTACTCACGGGAATCCTTTCCAAAGGAGACCAGTAATTGCTAAGTCAAGTCTAACGAATTTTTCTCTCAGCTTGGAAATAAATTCCAGTTCTGTTAAACACCAAATGCAGTAGTAGATTTGCAATGAAGGCCATGATGGAATAAAACTTCACATTTAAATATGAAATTGGCAGGAGCAGAAAAAGAGACACAAGGCAAATGAGATTCGAAATAGAAAGAGAAGATTCCCTTGCTCAAAGTGACACTTATTTTCACACAAACAAGGACACAATTTAGCCAGAATGTTTGCCCAAGTGCCTATTTCTCTTCCCTTCCCTTCTCTAAGGTTCCCCCTTTTTTCAATTATCTTTCTTTGTAACTACCTACTTCTTTTCAGCCACCCTCCTCCTCCAGCCTTCTTCTGACACATTTCAATTTATGTGAATTGAACGTTAAGTGTGATGGAACTCTGCTAGAATACCACTTACCATTATGTACTGTTCATTAGCTATCTGTGCATAACTTCTGCCCTGCTCAATTATTTATCTGCCTTGCCCATATGTCAATATAATTTGTATAGTTGTCAAATGCAAAAGCATTACATTCAAGTTATGCTCTAAAAACACCATTATCTGTTCTTATTTATCACAAAGTTAAGGATGGGTTTGAAAGTAAGGATAACAAATTCAGTAGCCAAGCAGTTTTGAAAAAGGTGGCCTGTGTTATGTGCGACAGCCATCAGCCAGTTCCTGCTGCTGGTGCCACATGGTTATGGAGGCCAGGGCTGCTGCTGCCAACTCTTTGAAGCTTTCAAGGGAAATCAGAAACTCAGGTGTTTCCATGAAGTCCAATTTATAAATGTTTAACTTATTCAATTAAAATGCATCCACACACACACAAAAAAGACACTGTATCAAACAAATGTCTCCTAGCAAGGTCATGGATTTCTAATCTCTACCCTCAGTGTAAGTGTTCCAGGCAAATTCACCTTCCTTCTTTCTACAGTTTTGTACTATTCATCCAGTTAGGGATACTGAGCTGAGCAAAATATAGAAGTTGGTTGCTCTGGGGCAACTTACGCTCTGATATGGAAGGCAGAAGATAAACAAGAAAACAAATAATTAAGTGATTTCAAGTCATTGAAAGGTTACACGTAAAGTCCAGCAGAATGTTTAAAGAGTGAGCCAGTGATGGGTCATTTATATTAAATGTTAGAGAATAAATCAATCTCCTCCCCCTTATACAAGTGAAAGATAAAATTACCTCAGGGGAAGTTCAGGGTCTACTATTTTAGAGGTCAAGCATACATTTATTTAACTTGCTTTGAGAACTTACACACCCTTATGTACACTAGACTACTGAAGAATGTTACTGAACCCTCAAGCAAAAATCCTACTCAACTGAAAAGAGGACCTACTTCTTCCAAATGTCTATAATAAAGTAAAACTATATAAAAATATGAAAGGGTAAGTCTTGAGATACATTTAAAAACAATGGGCCAAGAGCTATTAGAAGCAAATCAATTCATCAAATTTATATGTTTAAGAAATTTAATTGCCTACCATTTACTATAGCAATGTTATATTAAATGGGATACTAAATTTCACAGACTGGGAAGTTTATTATTTCCTAGGCAAACTGAAGTAAAAGTTACAATCTGACTTGCAGTTACGCATTTTACTAAGGGTATAATAATAAATTACTCAAAGATACTTAAATTCTAATGTGATTCACAACCACATACAATATTCATCTCTAGCAGAATTTTATACCCATGATGAAATGTGTAATTTTCAATAAAAAGTCAGAATATAGACATCTTGCTTCTCTAGATTTTGAGAGAACGTTATTAAAAGAAAACAAAACTCAGCCATGAAAAATAAGTGTTCTTATATCCCTTCTGACTTTTATGCTGCAGAAACAACTAGAGAAGTTGATGGTTTGAACATATGAAACTTTGAGGTCATTGCCATTAATTGTTCAGTAGTGGTAATTAACCTCTCCACCTCATACTAGTGGACTGATATGGCCAAACGCTGAGGATTCTGCTGCCAATTCCTCCTGAGAGAAAAAGAAACTTCTAGATGGGTGAGTTGAGGAGTGAGCTGGGCATGGATGGCTCAGTCCCTCCTTGGCACTCGTTGGGATCTATTTGGTATACACTCCAAGCCACACAGAAGCTAAGCAGCCTCTATCTGTGGAACACAAAGTCTTGATAACCCCTGTTACTTGTAGCTGGTTACAGAGGCACTCCCTATTGTCCTAATCTATGTCACATTCAAAACAGTCATACTGGAATTTAGCAGAAAGCAATTTCTCCTTCCTCTCTCTCTCTCTCTCTTGCTCACTCCCCCCCCAAGATAGACAGCACTAACATAGATTAAAAAATGAAAAAAGCACACTTCTAGTACCTCAACTGTAATTACTAATAAATATACAACTGTAGAAAGCCCCACATCAACACTACACACTAAGGAAAGACTCCTATCAAGATGCCGGAAACGCTTAGGAATTTCTCCTGGATATATTACATGTGGAACCTAATTAAAAAGACATTAAGGGTCTAAAAACCCAACCACACTACCAGAAACCACCCAGTGTTTTAGGCAGTAAACAAAGGGTGTTTGGCAGAATTCCACTAACCATCAACATTTGCAGGGTTGAGAGCTGGAAGTGTGGACAGGTCATGGGAGATGGGGCACGCACTATTTAGCATAACTCTGAGCAGCTGTGCTAGAAGGCCCACTATTCACACAGCCTCTACAGCATGCAGAAAAACAAGAGTCTAGAGCCTTTTCCTACCATAAGAAACCCAAAACACCAGAAACAAGGCTGAACTCAGTCATAATACCACCCTGGCATTGATATCCAAGAACTACACATACATCACAATGGGACAGAGAGCAGGCACAAATTTCTCTGCTGGACTGTGTAGAGTTCCAGCTTCCTCTGCCTCCCCTTTAACCTGTAGGACTTTCAAACTTAGTGTTGGATTTATCAACTAGCACTACAGCACAAATTCTGAGAGAAGTCTCAGGGCTGTGAGATAAACTCCAGTTCTGAATAGACTAAACCTCTGTACTCCTCTTCATCTGCAAAATCAGACAGCAGATGCATATATTACATAAATATATAATGTATATATGCGAATCTATATACACACATATAATGCATATGTGTATATATACATACTATATACTATATAATATATGTAATATACATATGATATATCTGTGTATATGCATTACACTGTACACTGCATATACATTATCTGTAATAATACATACATACATTACATATATTATATGTGTTTATATATATACCATGTGTGTATATGTGTGCATATACACAAATACAGACAATTATGTCTACATATATGTCTACATATATAAGTATATGTGTATATATGCATATGTAAAGACACATTGTATGTGTCTATATACAATGTATAATGTACAAATGTGTATATATATAATATGCATATAATTATACTATATATAATAAAATACTCAAATGTTAGCAAAAAATTATTGCAGGAAAAGTTCTTAAACTCATCTTACTATTTCAGTACTACACAAGAAAACATTATATCCATGAAACAAGAGCTCGCAGATAAAGGATGATTTTGTAAAGACCAGGGAAGGGACGAGCTGAGGAAGGGGTAAGGGTTAGAGGTATCCAAGAAGGGGTAAAGGTTAAAGGTAATCAGGTTTCCTTAAGAAAGTAGTTAAACAAAACTGGAATTTCAATAGCAGAATTTGAGTTCTCATGAGAAGTAATAAATCGTAGAATCGATCATTGAAAACAAACCTCTATATCCCAAGAAAAAGATAGATATCAGGTAAAAATGGAAAAGACAGATATAGGGAAGAAAGAAGACACTAAGCTACACAAGAAAAACCAGAGTGATAGAACACATGAAAAGCACAACCATTCACAGGGGGAAAACTGGCACAGACTGATGAAAAAGGACTCAGACAAGGTAATTAAAATACAGTATCAGCAGAGATAATAAAAATTGACTAGAAGTCTAGCAATATTCTAATTCATTCTTGAAATATAAGAATCCTAAAATCATCAAACAGAAAAAAAAATTTAAATCTACAAAGATGGAAAACTCAGACTGGAGTCAAACACCCAGAAGCCTGAGATACAGTGCTGTAACTCAAGGATCACATACAGCAGGTGCTTGTTTATGACCATAAACAAAAAACAATTAGTTTCAAGGGCCTTTAATATTTGTATGTAAACACACACAGTCCATATTTTTAAAAAACAGCTATTGTAAATATTAGTATATAAGAGCATGCAAAAAGCACTAGTAATATTCAAAGAAAAAAAGTATATGAAAACACAAAAAATAACTATAATAATAAGCCAAAAAGCAATAGGAGAAAAAGAGTGACAAAAGGAAGCTAAATAAATATTGCTAGTTTTAACAGAAGATTTCTATGTAATAGATTAATAAATATAATTCTATGTAATAGAATAAGAAAACGTATTTTCATGTCTTTAAAAAGTAAAAGTAGATATTGTTGGAACAAGAAAGTATTCATTCCTCTCAAAAACAAAAAAAAAAAAAATCTGTCACCACCAACAAACTACATAGGAGAAAAAGGTACAAATAGCTCAGTCAAGATAAAATATGTAACTTATACTCCTATATTTAAATGTCTTAGGATGAGAAGATAAAATACCAGTGAACATAGAATATATGGTATATGTGTGAGCGAATGTAGGAGCCAGGGAGAGGAAAGAAAAGGAAGGACAGGAACAAACATATATTGCACTGAACAAATAAAATGCTGTAGCAATAATACCTACATATAGCATTTGAGCATCATTAAATCTTTGAAGCAGGTGTTACCCTTAAATTCTAAATAAACCTGCAAATTAGAGAGGGTTTATGTAGTACAAAAAATATTAAAAGTATGTAATAAAATAAATGTAAAAAATAACATTAGGAAATATTACTATCTCATTTTTTGTTCAATTAAATAGACAAACTCAAAGGATATATAACAATTATGAATAGTACAACTGATAGGACTACTTATTAATGAATATATATTTTTATATTCTATAAAATATATATTTTATTCTATAAAAAATATATATTTTATATTCTATATATTCATCTTTCATTGTTTGGGACTACTTTTAAAAATAATTCTGTACAGTAACAGAAAAATACTTCAGGGTACTTTAAAAAGGAAGGTTTTCAGACTGGCACCAGGTCTCTGGGAGGGACTCTTCCCTGTGCCGTAGCTGCCGCAGATCCAGAGAGCCACCCCTTCAGCCAGGACCTTTCAGGACCTTCAGCCAGTTCCCTTCAGAGGGAACCCACCGGACCTTCCCCCCCCCCCCCCGGAGAGATACCAGAAGTCACTGGTGCCAGTACCAGGATTCTGGGAGGGACTCTTCCCTGCACCATAGTGGCTGCAGATCTGGAGTGCCACCCCCTTCAGCCAGGTTCCTGAGTGAACTTGCCCAACCTGTAAGTGGCACCAGTGTAAATTACTAAACTAAACTACAGGTCTACTTGTAATCTGGAAAACATTACTATCAGCATGCCAATCAACACCAGATCCATGGTTTCTCAATATGTAGAAGTCAGAAAGCAAAACACAGTAAGGAAAAAACTTTAGACAGGCAAGCAAGCCCTACAGGAAATAATCTATCACACCAAATAAAAGACAATCTCCAGAAAACACCAAGGAAAACACTGAAGAAATGATGTGTATCTCAGACTAAGATTCCAACATCAACATGTTAAATGCACTCCAACAAATAAGAGAAGAATCAGAAAAAAGGACAACAAAATGATAGAAGCATTTAAAGCACTAAGGGAAGAAGTAGAAACATGTAAAAAAGAAAGCATCAATATACATAACCTAATCAACGAACTGAAGAATGAAAATGAATCCCTGAAATTGAAAGGACTCAACATTTAAGGGTTGCAATATATGGGCTCAGAAATGCATGGAAAAGCCATGGAAGCAGATTAGATGAAATAGAAGAACGAATCAGCACTTGAGGATACAGAAATAGAGAGGACAAAGAAAGAAAAAGAGAGAGAAACAAAGTAAGAGGACTGAAGAAAAGCTCAGAGATATGTCATATTTCTTAAAGAAAAGAAACGTAAGAGTAATAGGAATCCCAGAAGGAGAGGAGAGAGTCATGGGAACTGAAAGCCTATTCAATATAATAATAGAGGAGAACTTCCCAAATCTGAAGAAATGAAAATAAGACAAACAGGAAGCCAAAAGAACACCAAACTACTTTTTTCAATGAAAGAAAAGCCACAGTGAGACACATCATTGCAAAACTTTCAAGAATCCAAGATAAGGAAAAAATAATGAGAATGGCTAGAAAAAAGAAACAGAAAACGTATAAAGGAAAATCCATTAGACTGTCCTCAGATTTTTCTGAAAAGACACTTCAGGCAAGGAGAGAATGGAATCACATCTACAAAAAAAAAACTCCAAGGAAAAAAGTGCCAGCCAAGAATACTCTACCCTGCAAAGTTATCCTTCCTCTATGAAGGAAGAAATAGAACCTTCTCTGACGAGCAAAGTCTGCAGAAATTTGCTACCACTAAACCCCCATGCCAAGAAATTTTGCAGGAGGCCTCAAGATCAAAACCATAAGAAGAACAAAACAAAACAAACAAACAAAAAACAAAATTGACCACCAGGAAACCATTAGAAATGCAAACATCAATAATCACCCTAAATGTCAATTGTCTAAACTCAGCAAACAAAAGACAAAAGAGTTGCAGAATGGATCAGAAAATAGAACCCAACATTCTGCTGCCTCCAAGAAACACATCTGATCTCTAAAGATAAGCATAGACTGAAGGTGCAAGGCTGGAAAACTACACTACAAGCAAACATCCCCCACAAGAAAGCAGGAGTTGCCATTCCTATAACAGACAGAGCAGACTTCAAATTAACAAAAGTGACAAAAGATGAAGATGGCCACTACCTAATGGCTAAAGGGTCAATCCAACAAAAAGACATAACAATAATCAACATATATGCACCTAATGAGGGTGTGCCAAAATTCATAAAACAACTACTAGTAGAACTGAAATCAAATATTGGTGAGAATACATATGTGGTAGGAGATTTTAACACTCCACTCTCAGCAAAAAACAGATCAACAAAACAGCAACTACATAAAGACACAAAAGCTTTAAAGGAAGAGCTAGACCAAATGGACCTAACAGATACTACACCCCCAAGGAAAAGAATGCACTTTCTCTTCAAATGCGCACAGTTCATTCTCTAAAATTGATCATATAAAAGGCCACAAGACAAACCTGAACAAATACACAACAATTAAAATACTACCAACCTTTTTCTCCCATCATAAAGGCATCAAATTAGAAATCAACAATGAAAAGAAAATAAGGAGAGTAAACACTACATGGAGACTAAACAACAGGCTTCTGGAAGATCACTGGGTAAAAGAGGAAATCAAAGAAGAAATTAAAACCTACATGGAAGCAAACGACAATGATGACACAATGTTCCACAATGTGTGGGATGCAGCAAAAGCAGTATTAAGAGGAAAGTTCATAGCAATACAGGCCCAAATAAAAATAATTGAAACAGCCCAAAGAAATACTCTAATCTCCCAACTTGAGCACCTAGAAAAAGAGCAACAAAAAAATCCAAAACCCAGCAGAAGACAAGAAATAACAGAAATAAAAGCAGAGACTAATGAAATAGAAACCAAAAAGACCATTGAGAAGATAAGCAAAACCAAAAGCTGGTTCTTTGAAAAAATAAATAAAATTGATAAACTTCTTGCAAGGCTTACAAAGAAGACAGAAAACTCAAACAGGATCATAAACAAAAAGGGAGATATTACACAGACCCAGGAGAAATCCAAAATATAATTAGAGACTACTACAAACATCTATACGCAAACAAATACAGCAACCTTGAAGAGATGGACAAATTCCTAGAACAATACAGTCATCCAAAATTGAACAAAGAAGAAATAGAAAACTTAAATAGGTCAATCACAAGCAGTGAAATTGAGTCAGTCATCAGAACTCTCCCTAAAAACAAGAGCCCAGGTCCAGATGGTTTCACAAATGAATTCTATCAAACTTTCAAAGAGGAACTAACACCGGTACTGTTAAAACTCTTTCAAAAAATTGAGAAAGAAGGAAAGCTACCAAATACCTTTTATGAAGCAAAAATTACACTATTCCAAAACCAAATAAAGATAGTGCAAAGAAAGAGAACTATAGGCCAATCTCCCTAATGAACACAGATGCAAAAATTCTAAACAAAATCTTGGCAAACCGAATCCAACATTGCATAAAAAGGGTGACCAAGAGGGATTCATCCCAGGGGCACACGGATGGTTCAATATCCGAAAATCAATCAACATAATCCATCACATCAACAAAGAGAAAAACAAAAACCATATTATCATATCAGTAGATGCGGAAAAGGCATCTGATAAAGTTCAGTATCCTTTCCTGATGAATGCACTGGAAAAAATTGGTATAAAAGGAACATACCTCAACATAAAAAAAGCTATAAACAACAGACCCACAGCAAATATCATCCTCAATGGGGAAAAACTGAAACCATTTCAATTAAGGTCTTGTACCAGGCAAGGATGCCCACTCTCTCCATTCCTTCTCAACATAGTTCTGGAAGTCTTAGCTAGGGCAATAGTCAAGAGGAAAACATAAAAGGAATCCGAATAAGGAAAGAAGAAATAAAGCTATCATTATACATGGATGATATTATACTCTATGTAGAGAACCCAGAAAAATCAACAGAAAAGATAATTGAAATAATAAATCAATTCAGTAAGGTAGCTGGATACAAAATCAACACACAGAAATCAGCAGCATTCATATATGCAAATAATCAATCAGAAGAAGAAGAAATTTTTAAAAACATCCTATTTACATTTGTACCAAAGAAAATCAAATACTTGGGAATAAACCTAACAAAATAGTAAAAGACCTATACAAAGAAAACTATAAAAGATTATTAAAAGAAATAGAAGATGATATTAAAAACTGGAAAGACATTCCCTGTTCATGGATCGGAAGAATCAACATTATCAAAATGGCCATACTACCAAAGGCCATCTACAGATTCAATGCAACTCCAATAAAGATACCAATGACTTGTTTTAAAGACATAGAACAAAAAACACTGATATTCATATGGAACAACATAAGACCCCGAATAGCTAAAACCCTTTTGACAAACAGAAGAAAGAATGGAGGTATTACTATTCCAGACTTCAAACTATACTACAAAGCCATAATACTTAAAATAGCATGGTACTGGTACAAACACAGACAAACAGACCAATGGATCAGAATTGAATACCAGAAATAAAATCGCATATATATGGTCAACTAATCTTTGACAAAGGGGCAAAAAACATACTCTGGAACAAGGACAGCCTCTTCAGTAAATGGTGCTGGGAAAACTGGATCAAAACATATTTTAAAATGGACCAGGAAAACACCCTCACACCCTGTACAAAAATTAACTCAAAATGGATAAAGGACCTGGAAGTGAGACCTACAACCATAAAATACATAGAAGAAAACCTGGGCAAAACCCTTCATGAATTTCACCTCAGAAATACATTTTGGGATACCACTATGGCTGGCAAAAAAAATGAAGTAAAACATAAACAGCTGGGACTATATCAAACTAAAAAGTTTCTGTACAATAAAAGAGACAATAAACAAAACAAAAAGAAACCCACCCGACTAGGAGAAAATTTTTGCCCTCCAGAAAAGTGATAAGGGTCTGATAACAAAGATCCACAAAGAGCTAGTTCAACAAAAACAAAGCAAAAAACCCAGTCAAAAAATGGGGAGAAGAACTAAAAAGACACTTCACTGAAGAGGAGATACAAATGACTAATAGGCATATGGAAAAATGCTCCACATTACTAATAGTCAGGGAAATGCAAATGAAAACCACACTGAGATACCATCTTACACCAA
>PVHY01004126.1:78364-98373 GCA_004024945.1 Uropsilus gracilis
TCCACAAAGAGCTAGTTCAACAAAAACAAAGCAAAAAACCCAGTCAAAAAATGGGGAGAAGAACTAAAAAGACACTTCACTGAAGAGGAGATACAAATGACTAATAGGCATATGGAAAAATGCTCCACATTACTAATAGTCAGGGAAATGCAAATGAAAACCACACTGAGATACCATCTTACACCAGTAAGAATGGCCCATATAAATAAAACAGACAAGTGTTGGCGCGGATTTGGACAAAAAGGAACTCTCTTACATTGCTGGTGGGAGTGCAAACTGGTCCAGCCACTATGGAAGACCGTGAGGAGGACCCTCAAAGAACTGAAAGTGAACTTACCATTTGACCCAGCAATCCTACTACTGGGAATCTACCCAGAGGACATGAAAACATGAAAATTCAAAAGAACACCTGTACACACATGTTTATGCAGCTCTGTTTACAATTGCCATGATTCGGAAACAAACCAAATGCCCTAAAAGCGATGATTGGCTAAAAAAAAATGTGGTACATATACACAATGGAATACTACGCATCAACCAAGGAGGACAAATACATGTCATTTGCAGCAACATGGATGGAACCAGAAAGACTCTTATTAGCAGAAATAAGCCAAAAAGAAAAAGAAATACAGGATGGTCTCACTTATATGATGGATATTGGGAAAAACAAACAAATGTTTAAGAAAAAATAAAAACAACCAATGGGACTGAACAGTGGAGTGGAGAGGAGGAGGAAGAAGGCGGGGGAGGAGAAGGGCACAAAAGATCAGCATGGTTAACAGGTGTTAGCTAAGTGGGAAAGCCCCGGGGTACACAATAATGCAATAATGTAATATAAATATAAATACACATATATATGCAAATTAAAAAAAAAAAAAAAGAACAACCATCACAGAGATAGCTGACATTCTCTGTGGATATCTCTTTCTATCCTATTCCCCATATACATTCCCAGAAATAATAATCAGTACATTGGATTTGATGTTTGCCATTCCACTAGTATTTGAAACTTTTAAATCACACATCAGTAAATAATATATTATTTTGCATGGTTATAATTTCATAATTATGGTATTGTAATATGTATACCTATCTATGTAACTTGCTTTCTTCGCACAAATTTTTTTTTTAATTATTTAAACTAAAAAAAAATCTCCTAACTAGGATATTGGAGAACATCCCCATTTGCTACTTCTGTTAGTGTATCCATATTTTAAGTGGTCTTAAAGTTTTAAAACTTGTAATATTTGTCATATTAAAAAAAAATATTTGTCATATTGCTAGCCTGTTGAATTGAGCATTACTTTATTAAATGATAAAATCAACTAAAACTAAAAATAGAAAACATTAACAAAATGATAAAATTAACACCCATTTTTTTACCAGCAAAACTTAGAGGCATGCTTATAATAAAATGCTTTCATTTCTAAGGACTATAAAATAGAAAAAGCTTAACAAAGCTTTCAACTATATAAGTTAGAAATACAGCAATTAAAATCTAACAAAGATACAAAAATGAAGTCAGAAACTTATTAGGAAAGGAAAATTATTTAGAAAAGATAAACACTTTCAAGAGTAAATATTATTAAGACAAAAGCTTAAGAAAAAGAAAATCCTCTATATCAGTAGTTCTCAAAATGTACTGTACTTTCAGATTACCTAGGGAAATTACTAAGGATATAATGACTGTGCTACAGGGAATCGTGTATAGGACAACCTACTTTAAACCAGCACCTCAGAGTTCTGATACCTGTGGTCAAAAGACAAGTCTTCAAAAATTTGAGAAAATGTTTTATGCCAATATAAGATCTATTAAAGATAAATAAACAAATAACACAATAGTGAAAAGGGAACATAAAAATATGAAAAAGAATTTTCAAGTATAAGAAAACACTATCCACCATTTTCTCCTAACACATTAAAACTCAGAGACATAAATCGCTGTCCAGAAAGGAATGATTAAAGAGAAACAAAACTGAACAAATCAATATATAAAACATTGTTAATGAAATACCTTCTAAAGAGAGCCAGGTCAATATGGTTACATAGATAAATTCATAAGACCCAAGGGGTAAATAAATACTTGTGCGATGTAAAATGTTTCAGAGATCATAAATGCTTCCCAAATAACTTTATGATGCCAGTATATTCCTAGCAAAGTTTATAAAAAGAAAACTGCAGTTCAATCTCACTCATGAATGCAAGTACCAAAATAAACCACTTGCAAATAGACTAACAGTATATTAATAGATCACCTTATAATTATGCTGGTTTAATACTTACAACAAATATTATTTAGTTATAGGAAAATTTTTAGTGTAATTCTTTACATCAATACATAACGTCAACAAAAGAAATGGATAACAATTTACATGGGTGTTAAATAAGAAGCTGTCTGTTAAGGTAGGAGAGTAAAAACATGCATTTACTTGCCTCTGCTGTTTTACAGAACCTCACTGAAATATCAGAGAAAAGATATTTTTAAGGGACATAAATATTCAAGGACACTTTGTGGAAAATCAACACTTTGTTTACATATTTGCAGTGTCTTTCTGTATCCCAGTATTGGATCATTCATTCAATACATATGTATTAAAATTTAGTCTGTGTGAGACAGTATGTTAGTTGTTCTTAACTTCTTTCCTTCACACCAGATAATTAGCTACCTAAAAATAGGTATCCTGTCATTAATTATGTTCACATTTTTCTCATCTCAGTCACATCAATCAGGGCTAAGAAGTAATTGTTAAAAAAAGGGGGGGGATAAATAAAAAATGTATTAAAATAAGAGTATCAAGAAAGGGGTAGATTACCAAACCAGATTTTTAATTGAAAGCACATCAAAATTTTCAAGAATAACAGGTCTCTCAGCCTTATTTTGCTTAAGAAGATTCTCTGGAGTGAAACTCACTTCAGATGTACCCTGGCATGTTAAACCTAAAGGAAAACAGCTTCACATCCTGGTCCAGGCTCTGTTAGCCTTAACTTTGCAACAGCTTTCGGGTTGAAAGAACATTGCCTCTCTGGATCATAAAGACTCAGAAGTTTTCTAGGTGTCAATGCTGATGCTGAAAACGCTCCAGTCTTCCACCTATTTCTAACACTGCACAGCTGAGCACATTTCCAATATCAGCTGTTTCCAGCCTTCTCTCTCCATGCCGAAAACTCTGCACCCCAAGTTTCCTGAACATCCTAACAAATTTGTCCTCTTATCTATAACTACACTTTCCACTCCAGGAAGAAACCCAATGAACTAAGTTACTGTGTCTCTCCCAGTTTCCTGTTTTGTTTTGTTTTTTTTTTTTAATCAACAAAATGTCAAAAGACAGTGTTCACTCCTTGCTTCCCCCAGTGACGATGCTGCCCTAAGCCAGGAAGAGCGGACATTCCCATTGACTGATGACTGGCTATGTTGCTGTGACTGTGTTCCTGCACATCATTTCCTCCTTAGAGGGGCCGTAATTACCAGCAAAAGGACTTTGCTGCTGTCTTGCCCTGCCAGAGTTAAGACTTTTGGTCTACTGCTCATGAAGCTAATTCTTCTAAGTATAGTCTGATGAAAATACCAAATATGGCAAAAAGCTCCTGAATATTCAGATCATTGTCTCCTATTATACCAATAAGGCACATTTCAGAGATATTGCAGGATCAGCTCCCGACCATCCAATACAGCGAGCACAGGAAGATGAGATACTTTTTCTTGGTTTCACGGTGCTATAAAAGTTATGTTGATACTATAGTCAATGCGGTGTGCAATAGCATTATGCACAAAAAAGCAATGTACATACCTGGATTTAAAAAATACTCTATTGCTGAAAATGTTAACCATGATCTGAGTTTTAGTTGTAATCTCTTTACTGGTATAAAAAGCACAGTATCTGGTCTAGTGCAATAAAGAGAAACATAATACACAATTGTCTGCCTGTACTAAGGATGCCAGTCTTCTAGAAATTCCAGACTCATTAGAGACTCTCTTCTTCATCCCTATGTTCTCTCTCTAAAATCTTATCAAAGAAAACAATGCCTTAATGAGTAAGGGAAAAGAGGTTAAGTGGACACAGCATTCTTCTCAGGGAGAGATGTGTTTAGGGGTAAGGTTCATATGAGGTATGTGGTGGAGGACCAGGGTATTACAAGAAGCAGCTCTTAATCAGCTCTGCAGCTGAACTACACAAGGATATGGGGGCATGTGGCAGAGTGAGGTAAACAGGGAAGAAAATGCTCCCCACTGTGGTAGAAAGCTGGTACCTGAGTAGAGAAGAAATAATCAACGAGCATTTCCCAAAGCAGTTATATCTGGGGGACTTTTAAAGGCTGAGGTTTCTCAGGGTTCATTTTACATTGTTACTGTGTTGCACGGTAAACCCTTTGCTTACATCAAACCTTCATTAAAGTCTAGGCACAAAGCACCAACATCAGCAGGACTCTGGGAAATAAAGAGGTTACTTCAGGCAAGCAGGATCCCAGGGAGCAGAAAAGAGACACCAGAAGCAGGAAGTACAATGTGCAACAGTTTCAGACTCAGCACAAGCAGAAAGTCAACAGTATCCAAGGCAGTTCTACCGGCAGCTAGGAACCCCTACAAATACTGAAGTCATAGAGATATCTACCCTACCTGAGGCAGGAATTCAAGCTAATACGTAGTTGAATCTTTGAGGATTATTAGGTCAAAGCTTGGATTGCATGTCTTTCCCTGATGAAACATCTCCTTTCCAACCAGCATCACACTTGTTCCAACCTTTTTTCTTTTGAGACTAGGTCTCGCTATTTTTGCCCATGGAACCACAGGCTCACATTGTCGGGGGTAACACGGACTCAAGCCATCCCCAACCTCAGCTTCCCAGGTAGCTGGGATTACAGGCGCACGCACCCAGCTATTTTTTGGAACTAGGTCTCGCTGTGTTAGCCCCGAGTGGGACTCGAACAGCGATCCTTAGCCCCAGACGCTTCATAGGCTGAAGCTTACAGGCATGAGCCACTGTGCCCGGCTCTGTTCCAACCTTCCTAAGACTGCAGTATCTCCTCCCTTATCATGCTCATGACCCACAATAATAAGCCATCCACCATTTGTAAGCATCATGACATACTAGGCAGACAGACAGGCAGTATCTCCTTTAATAGTTACTGCAATGAGAAAAAGACTACAGATGCTTTCGTAAGACGTATGAAAAAGGAGATTCAGACAAGTCAACCAAGGGATTTGATCACAAGTCTGCTGATTGGCAAGGAAAAACAAGTGAACACCTTTGCATGAGATAAAACACTATATTCCATATTGCTCATTGCAGTGCATCTCAAGCTAAAATAGTTCTTGCCCTGGGTGAAAGCTTAAGCTTCTCACTGTAAATTTGTTACTGAAAGCCCTCCGATGAACCTTGGGCACAGTATGAATTAAAGCTCAATGAAAACTAATTTTGGTGTATGACTCAATACACCAAAATTCTTTCTCCTAAAGAAAATATAGCTCCTAGCTGAAAATATGAGAATATTTATGCTTGCCTAGTTTCCTACATGTATTGTAAACAGAAGGTTATTGCCAAAATGCCTGTCAGAATCTTGCCACAAATATCTGTAGAGAGATTCAACTTTAAGAGTGCTCCTTAGGGGCGCGGTGGCTCGTGCTTGTAAGCTTCAGCCTATGAAGCGGCCGGGGCTAGGGATCGTGGTTCGAGTCCCGCCTGGGGCCCACAGCGAGACCTAGTTCCAAAAAAAAAAGCTGGGCGTGGTGGCGTGCGCCTGTAATCCCAGCTACCTGGGAAGCTGAGGCTGGGGATGGCTTGAGTCCGTGGTACCCCGGGCAACGAGAGCCTGTGGTTCCACGGGCAAAAATAGCAAGACCTAGTCTCAAAAAAAAAATAAATAAATAAAATAAAATAAATTTAAAAAAAAAAAAAAAAAAAAAAGAGTGCTCCTTAGGATGTGAGGGCGATCTGGCAGCGACATCTGTCACCCCATTGATGACCAGGGTTGATTCGGCTGATTCTGGCTGGCTAGGCGGGTGTCCCCTTCCTCCCTCATCGCTCCATGTTAGTCCCTCTCGAAGCTGCGTGCTCGGTCAAAGAAGATGACCTTCCCCTGATTAAAGACTGACCGTTCTTAGGTCGAGGGTATACAAGTAGCTGCGCTCCCCTGCTAGAACCTCCAAACAAGCTCTCAAGAGGGCTCCTCAAAAATGCTGACTATACATTTTAAAATTAAAAATTAGGGGGATTCCATATTTTTGACTATAAATTAGTTAATCCCAAAATTTATTTGATTAGCACTATTTCTAATTCTGGGACTCAACTTTGAATATAAGTTGACTTGTATGAACAGCATGGCACAAATAATTAAGAAATTAAATTGGGAAAGGACAAAACACTGGGATTAATACAATGGCATCACAATGCCTCATATACATACTGTTTTAAAAGCACTTCTCTGAAAATCAGCTATTGAAGTAATCCAAAACTGGTAAAATGATATGCTATATTTAGCTAAGAGGAATGCCAAAGATTTAAACATGCTCATATTTATCTAAATCACTTTATATATCAATCTCAAGGCCTTTAAACCATAGGCAAGAATTCATCTAAGCATTAACTGCATTTGTTATTTATAATTTATTTTCATTTTACAAACTAACTTCTAGGACATCATTTATAAGAGGATGAATCTGTTATCAAAAATTTTAACGTTAATTTTTAAGACTTTGTATTTCCATCCTTTCACAATGTAAGATTTTAAAATCATTAAATACTTTATCTCCTATATATACATATGTAGTACATATAATATAGGCACTATTTATAATATTTAATATTACTTTTGCTAGTAATTGAGTCACTACTTATACATAAACTGCATCAGCCAGCTAGTAATTGAGTCAGTACTTACATATAAACTGCATCAGCATCAGCTAGCTAGTGACACAGAATCAAGACCTCAATGTTGCAGAATATCCTCTTCACATAAAAGTGCTTTTATATCATTCTTGGGAATTTGTCCATAAAGAACAAAGGAAGAATTCAGGATTTACAATTAGAATTTATCTGTCCTTCATGATAACTTTGAGAGAAGTCAGTTGATAGAGGAAATGTTACTTTAAATTCCTAGGATAGTTTCTCCATCATTTTATGTAACAAAATAAAAGCAAGTATGGGTGTTAAACAGGGTTCAAGACATTTTGTCTAAAGGCCTTTTCTTATATACTAGGGCACAGAAGCATTCTCATAAAATAAATATTCAAAAATGCCATCTAGATTTTTTTTTCTTAAACAGGGTTCTTCAAACAGTGATAGTAACATCAGCAATAAAACACTCAACTTACATAGCACTCCACAAATGAAACTAATTCCCCAAGTTCTATCCCATTTAATTTACTTACAGGCTTGGAAATAGATCTAATGTTAACAATGATGAAAACAATACTCATAGGTTATAATTACATGATTTGAGAGGGAGAATATTATACAGATTGCAACTCTGATACTCAAGCTAGGATCTTTATCACTTCGCTTTCACCTAGAGTCACCTTAGACAGTGATTTGCATTTCTTCGAACAAAGTTCCTGTGAAATATTTAACAACTGGAAAGCTCTCACTAGATAAAGATGTCCATCAAATGATACTAAACTAACCTGAATTACTTTATGATATATTCAAGACCTGCTATTGTTAAAACTTATTTTTTCTCTATGAATTATTATGCTTGGGAGTTAAATTATTGTTTGAATGAAAATGTCCACAGCTTTACTTTCAGACTAAAACTGATATAAATACAAGTCATACATCTATTCTTCTATAATATACTTACTGAATACTGTCATGGGGAATTTTAAAAATTAATAATTCAAATTTACCATGGTAGACTCTGCCTAGGAAGAAAAACACACAAACAACTCTATAAATTAATGCCAGAGTGTTTTTCCCCCAAAGATTTTTAGCAATTTGCTCACACCTGCAATATGAAGTATGCAAAAATTTCCATGTATTCATATCAATTGTTGGTATTGTTAGCAATGTTGTAGGATATTTTACAATATAAATCAGATAGAATTACTTATCACAAGGATAATTTTTTAGACATACTGAGTTTTTTGAAAGCAAATGATAAAAGGTTCTAGAGGGCTCACTATGAATTTTATAAAGCTCAAAATTAGACAAATGTAATACAAATGCAATACAAATGTAATACATATGTAATACAAATGTAATACATATAAGGAAAATCTAGTTTATTATTGAATAGTAAACACAAGATTGTGGGTGGCATTATTGCTAGTAAAAGGAGAAATATGAATTCAGGAGTACTTAGTTATATCACATATATTCTTTTATAAGTATAAAAGTGATATTAAATCTATATCTTTAAATGGATAGCAACATCATACATGTCAGTAAACTCTTAAAAAACACTTTTTAACAAAATAGTCAAGAATTTTCATCTTCCCAAGAGTCTTACTTAGTTCTTTAATATTTTAATTTTACTCTTTTGAAGGGTCTCTCTTGTCATTATCCATGGTGATAACTGTCTGATGCATTACTGCCACATTTGTCTACAGGCTGATGTGTCTACTCAGGTCTTGCTGAGCTGTCTCTATTAACTTCATAGAATTCTGCATCCTTTGCAAAGATAGGACATTTAACTGTGCATTTTGCCTTGCATTTACCTGTCGTTTTAATAATTTGATGCCAAAGAATGGAGATTCAGGTAGGGGTAAGTTGAGAAGGATATGCAAAGAATCAGCAATTTGACAAATCATTAATAAATATTTGCTGTTTTCAAAAGCAACCACTGAATTACAAGAATTATGATCATAAGCATTGTGCAAGTTGGAGTCCTAAATATTAACTACATTTCTCTGTCTCTGTCTATGTAAAGTCTCATAATATTCTCCAATAAAATGACCAATAGGAACATTAATAAACTGCTGATCCTTTAATGTCTGATGGGAAATTTCTGCCAAAAAAAACTTTGTAAAGGTCCAAACACATCCAATTAAATGCTAATAGTTTGACGAGATTTTTATTTGTAAGTAAATTGAAATATAAATTAACTACACAAATGAAACCACACTTGTTTCAACTTAGAAACAAGTGACAAGGTACATAATAACAAATAGTGGAGGAACTCTTGATTGAGCTTGCCCCAGAAATCTAGAGGATGCTTGGGCTGGCTTCCTAATAGCGTTCTAGTGGAATTTGTTAAACTGTAATCTCCTTAACTATGTGGAAAATAAGATCTATTTTCTTTCAGTTTTACAGCATCCTATCTACATTAAGTAAACTTAAGGGCCAAACTACACTATAAACCATGCCCAAACTGAAATGTTTGTGTTTTCTTTTTATCCCTGGAAATCAGAGTTTTGTTTTGGGAAAGGAAACCTGGACTAAAATACACAAGATGCTTCAAGACCTTCTAAAATAGCATCACTAGCCTACTGGTTCAAATTTTCTTCACAGGAAGAAAAAAGGTGCTGGAGGCAAAGAGTTCATAGAGGGTCATTTGTGTTGAATCCTCTTGGAGCAATGTGATATTTGGATTGCTCATTGCCCATCTGTGTGTATAACCATGAGGGCCATCACACATCCACTATGTAGTAGATTTCCTTGAGAAAAATTAAAAAGTAAATGCTGAAAGACCGAAGAACGAATGCTATCAAAATCCACAAATGTTTCCCCACTCAATGGCATCGGTGATTATTGCTAAGTAATTCCCCAAAACCAAATCTCCCCAGGTTCTCTCTCTGTTTGCTTTGTTTATATCAGATCACTGTTCAGGATACTATGTTGATGCTAATTATTCAAAAGCAGGAAGGAGGTCTGTATGTTCCTTTGTCCCATGCTGTGATCAAATCTGGCAGCAGTAATACCTGCCAAAGCTGAGAGACCACATCAGGAGGAAGGTAAATTCCTCGTGCAGCTTTACTGGGCAGCATGATTGCTCTCAAGCACACCCACCTCTTCTTTTGTGAAGACAAAGCAGGCTTCCCCTCAACTCTGTGACACAGATGATAATAACTCAGCTGCCCTGCTAATCAAAAACTATCTGTCCTTGGCAGTCTGTCAAAGTCCTGATGTTCCTACCCAAGAACATTGTAAATCATCATAGATGGGAGGGGGTTCTGGGGAGCTCAGGTTGTTAAATTTCCAGTTTATAATTCTATATGCTTTATTAGCAAATAATGAGAATAGACTAAGCATTCAACCCAAGAACTTAGAAAAACAAAACAGAACCCAAAGAAAATACAAGTCAACAGTGAAACTAGAACTAGATAGTTTTACACATAATTTTACCATTATCTGCAAGGAACAGATAGCTCAATTCATATTCAAAATCTTTCACAGAACTGAAAAAAATACAAACAAAAAGAGAGGGAGATTATGTTCCTTGGACTTATTAACAAGTCACTGTCATCCTGTCACCCAAACTTATGACAACAGATGTCAAAGTTTCATGTTTTTCTATTATACCATTTACAGTAGTTTACTTTTTTTATCGTGGCTAAAAAAATATTTTTGAAGAAAAATTAAAAAGCTGACAAAAAATAATCAGTTGTCATACACCAAAAAAGAGCTTGAAGGATGGGTGAATCTGACACTAAGTTAAGAAAAGTAGAGTCACTCTGTTCTATTTCAGTTATCAGTGACAAAGTCAGCACAGACTGGTATACACCAAAGAAGGAGGAGTCACTGGCTCATTAAACCAGTGACCAATTCAGACCAGGCTATCACGGTTCTGAAGAATTTCCAGCTTGAGCTCTGCCTTCCTATCAGGAAGGATGCGAGTTATCACCAACATCAAACTCTCTTACTTATACTAGGCAAGAAATTCCAACAGGGGAAAGCCTCCTTTCTAAGAATTCCAACAAAAATTTCAAGATTTGAGTCTCACTTTAGCAATATGTTGCTGTGAGCAGGGGGCAGGTCCCTTATTCCTTATAGTAAGGGAGGGTATGAGCAGCCCCTCTTAAACTGCACAGACTGACACAGAGGAGAGATGTCTAGAGGGAACTCCCCAAACTATAAGAAGAAGGAAAGGGAAAATGATGCTGGAGAGAGATAAACTCTCTAAATAGCTGCCATAATCTGATACTGTGCCATGTCCTTAAAGAACAAAGAAAAAAACAGACGTACTGAGCCGCCCAACTCACCTGCCCATCCCCTTCTCTATAATAAGGTGCTCAGTAATCAGAACTTAAATTACATTTGCCTATAACACTAAAGAATTTTTCCCTCAAAGTGACTGCAAGTTGGAATGTTGGCAGGCACTCCAAATACAATAGTATACAGATGAACTTTGATTATAATCTCTATTTCGGAGGAGCTTTGATTTGTGAAAGCTGCTCACAAATAGTACTTGGAAAATAATTATGCCTTGCATGATACCTTTTTCTGAAATGTTTTTTCCAGTTCATTTAACCCATCCTCAAACATTCCTGCTCACAAGAAGATGAGTGCAGTGGTACTGTACTTTGAGAAAATCAAATATAAGAAAACCCAATTTCCAGGCCACATAAATTCTGGAGTGGTTTTTCACGTTCCAAAGTGACTATCGCATGAACTGACTCAGCTGAAGTGCTTTTTAAGACCAAGTACCTCTGGAACAGTCCATCATCTACCAAGTTTTGTTGTACACATAAATGAGCAAAGCAAATCTATTGTTTTTTAAAAAGGAGGCAGTGAACCTATAATAGGAAGTTGCTACACCTAATACTTCACAGGCTTTAGTTTTGATAATAGTGTTCTTAACTCAGTGAATTAATCACTGGTGAAGAAAATCAATAACAGAATATGTATTTCTGAAGTTATTAAGAAAGGAGAATATTTTTAAATAATGCAATGATTCTAGATCATTGCTCTCTAAGAAATGCCTTAGCTTCTTGATCTCTCAACTCATTCTGAAGAATGAAAGGCAAAGTGTTGGAAATATGAGTAGATGACGTTCCTTTAGGATAGCTTCTAGAGAAACAAGTGGACACTCAGTCATATATTCCAAGCTTTGGGTAATATTTCCATTTGTCCCCTCAAAGGTGTGAGGCTCCCAGAATGTACCTGTACCTAGCATAGTATGACCTACTGAAACTCCCTAGAGAATACATCCGATGATTACTCTTCACTCCAGCAGGCTTTTCTAATTAATATAGTACAACTTATTTTTACCTGTATTTCCCTCAAATGCCAAACCCCTTTTATCACTGTAAGATACAGGCTGCCTCATAATCAATTAACTTTGGCATCAAAAAACTAAAGTGCCTTTTAGAAGATATTTGAAAATTAAAATAGCTTTACACATGAATCAGTTGGGTTTCCCGGAGAATTTATTACGCCTTTGGCTATCTCAGAAGAGAGAGCAAAATTTCAGAAATTATGTGTAAAGGTTTCATACCTTCTTTTAAAAAAAGAAGAGTTTTTGAAGTGTTTTTAAATGGATTATTCTCAATTAAGGAACAGTAAAGCAAAGCTCACTTCTTGTCAATGATCTCCTGTTAAAAGCACTAAGCCAAGATATATAAAGCACTTAACAAGTTGAAAAAACAGTTGGCAATAAACCCTTGTTATGATAAATAATATTGTATTTACCTTTAAACTTCAGCCCTCCACACAGTAAGGCCACAAATGAGGAAACAACTGAGAGAATGTTTACACATGGTCAGTCTTTGCTTCTATGAAAACTTCTTTCTTCATATGATAAAAAGAACCCTACATTTTCTGTCCAACTAACACACCAGTATGGCATTAGCAAGACTGCAGCATTCAGTTGTTTCCTTGTTCCATTTTTAAAAAATAAATAAGCTTCCCACAGTGAATCTATGGGGAATGGCTTGGCTCCTGAAGGTCAAAGGGCAAGGCTGATGGGAAGAAAGGATAGCAGCCTACAGGACCAACATCCATCTGGTCTTCCTGCATGCTTCTTTACCGGAAAGGAAAAGCCACAAGGTCAACAATCTACTGCTATCTTGTTGGCTTAAGAGAGCATAGTTCATTCAGAAAGACGATGAAAGGGCCAGAGAGAGAGAAACCTCATGGTAGCTGCCCTCAAAGACATCAGGAGCAGCATGTGTAGGTAGCCACAGCCCGGTTACCTAGTGACAACCAGACAGCACACCTGAAGGGGGCGTTTCAAGAGCTGGCTTTGCCACTCTAAGCACAGCATCGCTGAGGGAAGAAAACACAAAGACGTGTCCTACAGGCAGTTAACATACCCCTCCCCCCAAAAAAGCCTTATGCAATCATTTATGAAATTTGTTGCTCCTATTTAAAGCCAAGACCTGGTCAGGCACGGTGGCGCGTGCCTTTAATCGCAGTCTATGGAGCAAGGCCAGGATTAGGAATTGCTTGAGAATTGCTCGAGACCCGCCCAGGGCAACACAACGAGACCTCGTCTCAAAAAATAGCTGTGCGTGGTGGCATGCGCCTGTAATCCCAGTTACCTGGGAAGCTGAGGCTGGGCATTGCTTGAGTCCGTGGTATCCCGGGCAACGTGAGCCTGGGGTTCCCAGGCAAAATAGCGAGATCTAGTCTCAAAAACAAAACAAAAAGCCAAAACCTAGTGTGACAATTTTTTTCTTTAATATTCTAAGGCCTAGATGTTTATTCGTGTCTAGCAAAACATATGGTGATGGTATAGAGTTATAGCTCCCTAATTCAATTTAATTTGGTGGCGATAGTGGTTAATCTTTCTGAATTCTCAAAACCACCATATAAAAGAGTAGCTAGCTGATCTCCAGTGTATACTCCCAGTATAAACAGCTCAGACTATTAGTAAATCAGGATAACCCCAACCATGATATTCCTGTAATCAATTAAAGTCATTTAAAAAAAAAAAGGAACTCTAAATAAATACCATGGGGAGTATATTTAATAACTATTTGGAAAAATGCTTACGTTCACAAGGTATGCCATTTTTTTCCTATAAATATTGGAATAATTTTGACAACTAATAGCAAACAATATTGAGAACATGTTTATTCACAATGTTCTGGAGGCAGTGGAACATAGGTGATCATTTTAAAAACTATCTGAAATTCTGCTCATCTTGCTGCACAAAAGTATCTAGTGGAAAACATGTAAATATGTAAGTATTAATGACATCATATAATGTACATGTTTATAACTGAAGAAAATGTGTAAAATAGCATTAGGAAATACTAGGAGCACATGTCAACAAACCTTAAAAGTCAATATTTTAATTGTATATAGTTTATGGAATAACAAATACTGACAAATTTGCTAAAATGCTACTTTCAATTATTTTTTCAAAATTTAAAAATAACTTCTAAGTGTGAAGTGTATCACATAATCTTTAGATTCATATATATTCCCATACCTATTAAGAGATGCATGCACATTCATGCATATATTCATGCATGTATATTGCCATAAACAAGCAATATTCACATTATTCATAATTTCTTCAAGCTTGAGTCTACAGCATTTCCACAAGTTGACAGTAGCTTAAAAACAAATTTTAGAAAGTTTTCAAAAATAATTTTTTACCTTTTATTTAAGAACATAGGAGTATACATTTTGTTACAGACATTATCTAATTAGTATCTCTAGAAATTTCTTAACTTACCACCACCACCACAACAACAACAATAGCAAAACCCTCATTGCATACAAGTAAATATTCTAAGTTGTCTGGGTGCAAACCTCACCTCATCATTTGTCCTTAGGCAAGATATTTAACACCTCCTTGTTTAAAAGTTTCCTCAGTCAAAAACTGGGAATTTGGTCACTCAAAATTTATTTACAAAGCTCCTACCTGTGTGATAGCTACTGCCTGCAGACTTTGCACAAAGGAAGAAAACAAACAAATAAGTGATCCCTCTCTTCACAGAGCCTACATGTCCCCATGTGATTCTACCTCAGAAGACTGTGGTGGAAGAAAGAGGAAAATGATATTCTTGTCTCAAACAAGGATACACTCAACCAATGAGAGCAACAAAGTCACAGGATTGATAATTGTTATTATTATCTAACAGGGTTGATGACAGCTATAATTATCTCTCAAAACTGTTGTGAAAATAAAATGAGCTCATTCATACAAAGCACTGAGCTTTAGGTAGAAAAAGAGGGGAAAAAAACTTCAGGTATCAGGTATCATGAAATAAATAACAGCATAATTATTTCTGATGGCTATAATTTCTGGGAGTTGTGTAGGCAAGGAGAATGGAGTAAAGAATGGCAAAAAGAGCTTCCAAGTCCTTTAAGAAAGTAACTCCATGCCCTTCGAATTAATCTCTCAAAAATATGAGGATGAAATGTCAAGGATCACCTCATCTTTTCATCTGAATCATGAATACTGGCTTCTAACAGAAGCCATTGAACTAGGTATGCACTCAAGAAAATATTTATATCAATCATTCTTTGTTTTAAAAATGATTTTATCTTTTAGAGCTCAAAGATAAACAGATGATGAAGTATTTTCTAAGTTAATACAATTAAAGAAAAAGGAGGTAAAAAATCTACAAAACAAGTATATGGCATAGCACAAACAACTAAACTGGTCTCATGCATGTCTTCCAGCGAGAACTATATCCTTTTTTTTTTACTTTTTAAAACCCACTTTAAAATAATTGTTTTAAATCTATTAATATGATCTTAATCCTCTTTCTTGAAGTGCTAACCAAGAGGCAAAACAAGTAAGGTTGTAAGAGATCAAAGAATTGGAGTCCACCTGGATCAAAAAGGACGGAGACTTTGGGTTCTTTGTGTTAAGTTAGCTCAGCTGCTACACACACAAAAAGCTATTAAATCTACAAGGTGGAGCTACAACTACATATCTAGACTCAGGTGTGAGAGTCCACGCAATAGACTGTGGCAAATTTTAAAAAAATCAAACAAACAAAGTTAAACAACACTTCTCAGCTTTCTTACCAGTATGCAAGTTGAGGAGGAAAAGATTTTGTTCTCTCACTTGGTGAATATAAAGGAGTGAATACTGGTTTCTAAACCAGAATCAAGTCCAAGTAGAATGTGGCACAACATTCAAGAGCTGTCAGAGTGATTCTGTGGGAGCCTGGCTCCTCTGGGCAGGAGAAAATTATGAGACAAGAGAGTCACTCTCTCCACCTCCTGGTATAGCCAGCAGACACACATTGGGAGCCTCCACAAAGGGGTTCCACCCCCTTCATTTAATGGGCTCACTTAGAGGGTTACACCCATTTGGATGATCTCTGTATCTTAAAGATGTGGGATTTATGTCATAAAGACCCTTTAAAATAATGTCTGAATATATATTTGACTGAATAATAAAGGCAGGAAAGCTAAAGGAGCCCTCTTCCAAAATCTGCACATGCGTGTGGTGTGTGTTCACAAAGCTTGAAGTCACAGTCATTTTTGTATCCTCATTATACATACCAGTGTGAAAATATAAGTGTGCAGAAGTACATCTGTTCAACTTAACAAAATGCTACTCTGTAGACAAAACACGCATGGTGCCAAATGCTATTGTTAACTAAGTCTGGCCCTCCAGATAAGACATAAATGGAATATACCCACCTCAAATCATGTATTTTTATTAAACAGAAGAATAAAATGTTAATGTTGCTAGTTCTTTCAATTAAAAAATGCCAGATACAAATCAAAAGCTAAATGACTGAGCTAAGGAGGGAACAGATTGTTTTTAATGTTCATAAGGCTCTTGGCTATTTTATAAACTCTAGTGTCCCATACCTTTTTCTAAAAGCTATGAAAGCTCTTCGTATCACTAGAAGAAACGCCTTATACTAAGAAAGGCCTATAGTTAAGAATTCTTGAATGTATTCCATAATGTTTTCATTAGCACAGGCAGAAAAGCAAACAATGCTGTCTCCAGGCAGGGCAAGTAAGTATGACAATTCAGGATCAGCACCTTGAATAGTGGAGACAAACAAACAGGCTGTCCATGTAAAGAACAGGACAAAAGGAACAAATCATTCTGCCACAGTTCCTAATCAGAAGGCCGAAGCATTTTGCAGTGCATCTTGATTTTAAAAAGGGGAAAGGGTTTCAAAAATATTGCTCTATTCCTAGATGCTTTGAATAAGCCACTGAATTAATATCAATGCAAATAATTTATTCTTTAGCAGCTATTTACCTTGCCTGTATCTTCATAAAGACAAAATGGCATTTTTTCCAAAGCATTAATAATCTTGTTCTAATACAGCCTGATGTGACATCTGCATAAAGATAATTAATTTCCATCTTCTCCTATTATCTAGTTGTCCATATCCAAAGGGTAAGGGATATTTTCTCTAGGCTCTTGTGTGCTTATATGCAATGTTTACTGGTAATAAGCGTTTGAAGTTACTGAAGAGCAACCTCAAAAGAACATGAAATTAGTTAAACATACATCACAACACTAATATTTACAACAGCTTCCATGGACAATGAAACTTCACTTAGGATATTCCACATCTATTCAGTCAACACATTTCAAATGCTATTAAAGAGATCACTACCTGCAAAATACCACAGCTGATCAAATTTAACTTTAGCTTGTAACACAGGAGAGTTACACCATTCTTTGTGACAGTTGTTTTTTCAGATACTACAAAAGCCTTTGTGCAACAACTGTTATCTGTCCATCTCACAAGAGCTAGATACGATGTAATCATCATGTGCTGCATGGCATGAATGCCTTTAATTTGGGGTTGCCTGCACCATGCTTGAGGAATAAAAAAAATAAAAGGGCACACACATGAACAGAAGGAAAAGTAAATCCCTATTGTGCCTTTCAAGGTGCCTGCTAATGTCCTAACTCTTTCTTTTTTTCCTTCCAGCAATAAAACAAGGATTTATATTCTGAGTCATTCTTTAATCCCAAACAGAGATTGCAATATCTTTTATATTCAGTCTTTGACAACAGAAGGAAATCTGGGAAGCAACAGAATCTCCCTCAAAGAAAAGTAAAAGTGGCCATATTAAGTTAAATTAGTTATTTCATTAGCCTGTAAACTTACTTTTTTTTCCCTCTGAGAGTTAAAAACTAGAAATCATATCAGAAAGGGGCTACAGTTGGCAGAAGAGCTGGGTAAGCTGTTGTTTAATATCTGTGTGGCATGCTATTGATGTTTGCCCTACCCTGCACACTGCCCAGTACCCAGGCACCTTCCAGTGAGAGATCACCAGGTGACAATCTCCCATCACAGAGATACAAGTGGGATGCACTGGTGACAGTACCATAAAATTTATGCCGCCTCTATAAATGAAGACAGAATTCTGAAGAACTGGCAACTGGATCCCTTTCAGTCTTTTTGCCTCTGCCATATCTCTTTGCCCAGAACACAGGCCTGACACTTAGAAGTGTAGCCACCACCCTGCATAAATGATGTGGTGTTGTGCATGAATATCCAAGTCAACATGCCAGGGCTGTGGGAGGGGAAAGCCAGGCCCTGGTTTTGAGGGTGAGCAGCCCCATACTTCAGGCCCTAACTACTCACTGCATGAGTTAAGTAAGACCTTATTTGTTTAAAGTCACCAGAGACAGGTTTCCTATTGCTTATAAGCAAAGGGTTTCAAACTGATAAAGTAGTTGACTCTTATTCTCTTGAATGATGTATTTAAGTTCAAATTTAGGAAGTACCATACTATTTCCTCAAATATACAAATACAAACTACTGTAGTATTTGCTATAAGATTATAGAAATCTAATATGTGTTACATAGTGGTTATTCTTGGTCAATAGTCATCAAAGCTTTAAACTTATATAACAATTAACTATCAAGCATGTAACATAGGCTTAACGATTTAAAATAGCAAAAAGGCAAAAAAAAAAATTCTGTCCTAGAGCAAGCATAAAATCTAGCTGAAGAATTCTAAGAAAAATATGAATAAATAAATGAAATAATGGGAAACAATGAGGTGAGAAGTTGAAATAAAAAAGCAAAATGTATTTGCAATATCTACATCACCACGCATCATGAGGAAAGCCATGCTTTCTATGGTGCTATGGGAATCATATTCATAATAGCATGAGGAAAGCTCAAACAAAGAGCATATTGGTGGCAGATAAAACTATTAGAAAGGCACCTGTAAAACAAACAGGACTTATAATGAATTCTAACATATAATTAAAACTTAAATAGGCAAGGTAGAGAGAGAAGGGCTTGCAAAAATGAATAGCATAAAAGGCAAGTTGGGAGACCACAGTCAGACATGGAATGTTTAGGAAAGTAATAATTTACTTCAACTGAAAGAGAAGATTTGTCTTGAGGAACCAAGAAACCATGAAAAGGAATAATAATAATAATAATAATAATAATAATAATAATAATAATAATAATAATAATGTCACTTATTGAGTACCTGGCAGTCCTTATCTGGCATGCTGTGAAATGTTATTCATCTGCTATTTCATTTAACCCCAGCATAATTGTATAATTATCCTCATTTCCCAGTGGATAAATCAAGGCTCAGAACATAAAGTCTACATTCTAATTCTGCCTAAAGCCACAGAATTATCCTTGGAATGGTGTGAGAATTTTCACATGAGAAAGATAACTCCACCTTTAAGATCAATCACAATGCACTAGAATGGATAAAGATCAGAGGCAAGAAGGTTAATGGTTACAGATATGGATGATGAATGGGGAGGGTGTTAATAAAAATGAATTAGATCAAAGGAATGTAAAAGACAGAATGGCAAATCTAATTCTTTTCATTTGGGACAACCTGCAGTTACTTCCTACTTCATCTAATGGAGGCATATAATATAAATAAATATCATGATATTTTTGAATGACCTGGTTGGATCCTCTTGTCTCCCTTAGACAGTCATTTAGCTGAGACTAAAGACATAAAAGAAGACACCATGGCTGAGAGGATGTTTCAAAAAGAAGTAAATGCAAATTCTCTCTTGGGTCCATGCATACAATATTCAGAAGAATTTGTGAAATGTGGGTACTATGATCCTGGACTCACTGGAGAAGTGATATGCTTCAGGAGAGACCCAGAAAGTTTAGAGGTAACAGCTATCTTTGGTCATACTAGGTTTGCCAAGGCGAAATAGGGTCAGGGTCTCTCTCTCTCTCTCTCTCTCTC